>SRPP01000010.1:0-129502 GCA_018360055.1 Claviceps monticola
AAGAATTTGTTGAGTGGCGTTGATGAGCAACAGTGATGCTTTCCTTGCACACTGTCTACGAGCGAAAGGGTACATAAAAAGTGGAGAGTGTCACGAGAATTATGGAGAATGCTGTCCGGTTAGCAATTTTATGCTGTCCGAATAGGAATGCTCTTTATATCATGCATCTCAAGACTAGAAGAGCATTGCCTCAACTATCCCTGTCTGGCTTTCGCTAGCTTCTATTGACCTGGCCTTCACAGGATCTGTGACTATCGTGAATCGAAGATTGAAGTGAATGCTGCTCATCCGGGCATGCTCCTCCTGAGTCTCTTTGCTACAGCAGTATGCTGCCAAAGTCCTCCTCCGGAAATTCAGAGCAGAGATGACGCCACCTATTCCAGCCGCCTTCGAACCATATTTGGGAGGAGGCGCTTCCCGCCACTGCCCGTTGGTCACTCCCGCTTGCTCTGCCTTCCGCTGTGGGTCGTATATATAATCAGCGTCCGTCTTGAACTTGTAGTCTGCACCGGCCGTGCCGTCGAGGATTGCCGCTCCACGGCGTCGTTTACGCCTGTGCTTGGCTCCGACTGCCCGTCACGACCACCATTAGTACCGTGAGTACCGTGAGTACCGTGAGTACCGTGAGTACCGTGAGTACCGTGAGTACCGTGAGTACCATTAGTACCATTCGCAGATTGGTCCGCCATGATACTGTTGTCTTTAGCGATTTAGCTTTCTCCTAGACTCAGTTTCGTCTATTGGACGTTTGAAGCCTTAACTCAGGACTGTATATTGTTTTTTAATAACGCGATTGAGACTTGAGCTTTGTGTGATAGGCCGACTCGCTTCGCACAGCAACGTAGCCAGATGTTGTAATTTGGATGCAAGATCGTTGTCTTGAATGACTTTGAATCTTCGCTGATCTGACGTGGACAATGGGAGGGGGTTTATATGTATATGTCTGTACATATTTGTGTACGTTTTGTAAGTATGTGTATGTCTGTTCATTGATGATTGCGTAGTTGTTCGCTGTTCCAAGGTGCGCCGCCTCTATTCCTTGTACTTCTGATCCGAACAAGCAAGCCATCCCAGCTTGTGTCTCCGTCGAGTTCATCATACCAACGGTCTGTTCCCGTCTCTAGGCGCATGTTTTATCTGCTCAACCACCGATGACAAGCCCCAACACCGCCCAATCGGCGACTCTGGATCTCCTCGTGCAAATAAACCGCAGTCAAATCCCTAGCCAGCGCGGAACATTCGATCCCTGTGGGTGTGAGAATCATTGGAACGAAAGGCCATATTTCCAGGTTCACACGGACATGCGGATACCGTCGTTGCGCCACTGTGTCGCGCCATGCTCAGCTCGTAGGAAGAACGGTCGAGACACCAAAGACACGCCCTATGCCGTTCACTCTGCCGTTTTGCGCCACATGTAAGCTGGAAGACGAACAGCTAGGACGGAATACAGATGGGAGTACCTTCGTTTTATCATCCATCTGGTATTGGTGTAGGCCTTTTAGCCGATTCCCCCGTAAGCATGTCTCCGCGAACCATCGCGCCCATCACCAGCATCGCCCTTGCAGTTGCAAAGTCAGCCACGCCGTCCCGCGGACTCTTCACAAGGTCGTTCTGTTTTCTCGAGGGCACAAGATTGAAGATATGAGAAACGTATAACCACCCGTTCCGCCCAAAAGGTCAAGTGACCAAGTTGCACGTCTGCAGCTTGATCGAGGTTATGTAGTGCATTGCCACTCCCTGCCCGTACAGGTTGTGACAGAAGAGACCAGGGAGGCGATCGATGAACCCAATCACATTATGCCTGTGCGTTCTCTTCTTCGTTACCGTCACAGGAACCGCTATGTCGTCCTGTCGGGACTCAGGAGGCAGGCAAAGGCTTGAGAGCCACATTCCCGCGTGCAAGTGACGGGTGATCCAATCTAACCTGATGATAGTCGTCTACTCCATTCCCGCATTGCCGTTACCTACGTCGTCGTTGCTAGAGCCTGCGACGATGACTTGTTACTACCGTCGGCATCCTGGTGTTCCGATTATGCCGTGAACACGATGTTTGGTACACTCCAATGTGAAAGATCCACAAGATTGACGAACGCCTTGTAGGCCCGAGGGCCAGTCGCTTTGGCAATTAAGGCGTCTAAATCCGGTCTGGGGGAATCCGGAGCGGGCGCGGAATAGTCGGATAGAAAAACATGTTATAACTTGTGGATGCTTCCGTCTGGTGCAGAAAAGGGAAGCGTTGTGGCGTTTAGACCGTTCCTGGTACGTCGCGAAGTCCAAAGACAGGCCTTGGACTCGGGACTTCGCGCCTGTCTTTGGACTTCGCAACGTATTGTAAACGATCTAACAAAAACAAAGCTCCCCCTTCTGCAACTGCGGGGGGTGGAAGCATCCACAGCATGTTTGATCATTACAACATGCCCAATACTATCGTGCCGGCGACGATCATGCGCTTCCATCTGGGGCAGTCACAGCTGTACGCTATACCAGTTCTGAGATGCCTCAAGCCCCTCACACTCGCATGCCAGCTAGATACAATTAAAGCCTCGTACACGTAGCACGATGTCCGTCTGGAAAGAGCGTAGTTTCATGACTCTCGCCATACACCAGATAATTCCACAACCACATTGGCGATGGTGCTCAGCATCCAAAGAGCCATCAACCCCCAGCCAATCTTACGGCTCAGTATCCAATTGTTCAAAGGCACGACTATTAGAAGCAAGACAAGAGTGATGAGGAGCGTCACGGTCGAGACTAATAGCGTGGGGCCAACCTCGACGCTGTACGGCCCATACTGAATGGGCTGCTCAGGATGCTTGGCGTGCTTCTTGTTGGCGTGTTGCACCATCATGAGGACGCCTCCGATGCCGATCCCAAGCAGAATATTGAGCATGGGGCCTCCAAAGCAGGCAGACCTGGCACATTGACAACCCTTTGGTTAGCAATCGCTCAACATCAAGACTTCAAGACTGGGTGGCCGGGGTGGACCATCACTTACAAAGCCATGACCGGATAGCCCAGCCGCGCTACCGTGATGTCCGCAACCAGGTCTCCAACGCTGTTGCCCGCCGCGAAAATGGTCAGTCCTAGCAGGGCCTCCGATATGTTCAAGATGATACCAAACGTCTTCAAAACTCCCACCACCTCACCTGCAATGGTAGAGATCCACGCAATGCTGATGACGAATCCCATGAAGCAGAGGAGAAAGTGGTATCTGGGTCTTTTGTGCTCGGAAGTCATAACAAAAAGCCAGGCCAGCAGCACGAGTGATCCTGCAAACGTGTAGAGCATCATCCTGACCAGCGTCTTAGCCGGATGAGAGAGGTCCTGCCGCATGTTTGCCCACAGGATCAGGATGGCAAATAGAGGTCCCGTGAACAGTTGCACGCACACCAGCCAGCGATTCCAAGAACCTGCTGGAGTATCGTTTTCATGATTGAAAGATGCCATGATGTCTGACACCGGCTTCGCCAACGTTGTTGGTCCGCCATTGGCAACAGCTCCTGGAGATAAAGCAGGTGTGCCTCCCTGCTCCTGACAGACGAGTTCTGGCGAAGACGGCCGGTCTAAGAGGACACTATTCCTGCGTGAATACCGCCGATATCGCTCCCACTCACCCTCTGCTTCATACCCTTGCGGCTCGACGGGTGTGTTGGGCGCAGGATGGCTAATCCCCAGAAGGTGACTAGACTCCTGGGCCGCAGTTTGATGCACTGCAGAGCATCCTTCCACACTTTCTTCCTCGCCGCTGGCCTCAGACTCGACGACAGGAAGCGTAATGACCAGCAGGAAAATGCTTGGCACCGAAATCGTGCTCAGAAACTGATCCCATATGGTCTTGTCGCGCCAGCCTTGCAACGTGGGAAACAGTGTCGCAAAGACGACATGGAATGGTGGAAGAATAGAATAGGGCCACCATCGGTATAGTCGTCGGCCCCCTGTAGTAGGAACCTGTATTTCTGCGTAGCTATCTTCCCGGCGTGATAAACCAGCCTGCGGTAGCATGAACTCGGTTCGTTCCAAGGCCACGTGGGGCGTGATGACCGCCGGCGAGTCGGTACAACGTGGAAATAGAGAGCTCGGTGATGAAGCGCCGTTGTGGTTGCTGGGCTGAGTCGGTATGAGTAGCTTGAGAGAGTCAGCATGTTTGTCGTGGGCATTCTCGCCATCTCGTAGTTTGCCATCATCTACTGTCCCAAAGTAAACGATTGGAGGTGGGGCCAGATTGCCTCCCACCATGAATGGCGTCGAACTGCGACTGCTCCTAGCAGAGGGTGTTTGTCCAGGAACCGCCAGACTGTTATTGTTATTTTTCGAGATGACGGAACTTGTTTCGATAGAAGCCTCTTCGGCAAGCACATTCGGGACCGGAGGAGCCGACACTGATAGCGCTCCGCCACACGAAGATGCCCTGTCTCGCGATTCTCCCGGCGTCGAGATAGTCTCCCAAAGTGCCCCTTCCGCAACTTCACTGGTCGTACCTCTTCGTGACCTACGGGCCTGGAAATAGTCAGACTGACTACGCCCGGGAATGTGATAGAGTTGAAGACTGCTCTCACGCTGCAATTGGGCCAGAGCAGACCGAAACTCCAATGCCCCGACCAAGCTCGGTCGAATGGGATTCAGCGCATAGGATTTGGTCCGCCCCGGACGCAGAACACGCATGCTTCTTGATACTTCGGCAGCCATCATGCGCTCGTGTTCTTCATTGTCATGGACGTGGTTTACTACTCCATCAAAATCGTCCTCTAGGCTCTGATCGTCAAGCTCAATTCTAGCTCCATGTTCTAGTGTCGGGGTACCGTTAGCAGACGCGTTCCGAGAGTCTCGTCTGAGATCGCGTAAAGAATTTTCCGACTCGTCACGGTATGGTTCTTCCGCCAGTCCATCGCCCGAATGGGAACGATCAATCCTTCCACAATAGTGGCTACGCGCTTCAGCTTCTCGATGCAAAAGCCTCTTTCTCCTCGTCGTATACCAGTGCCAGCCCACCACGGTGAAGACATAGACAACGTAGTAACCGACCATGGCCCAACATTCCCAGAATCGCAAGCGGCCATCGGCCAGGAACAGCATGGAGAAGGCTACTGCCACGATGAAGAAGCATATATCTCGAGCATACGTCTTCTTGTCGACTTTGAACTCGCGCACCAGAGCCATGGAGCCTGCCACAACCCCGGTAATAAAGGAAGCGGCACCGATGAGTTCGCCCACAGCCATGCCAGGGCTATTAGAGTTCATTGCGGCAAAGGTGCTGAAGACATCGGGCGAGCCATTTCCAAAGGCCAGAAAGGTGACGCCGGCCAGGCTTTCGCTCAGGCCAAGAATGGTCGCAATCGTGCTCAGATTGACGCTGAAGAAATCACTGGCAGCGATGCCGATGGTGGTGAACAAGAGCCCCAGCCAAACAACTAGTAGGACGAACGCCACAGGTCTCATTTGAGTCGGGGCGCAGTAGTACCACTCCAGATACGGCAGCAAGCCGGCATCCTCATCTTCACAATGCTTCTTCACAAAGGAGCACTGATCCTTAGACGACTGCACCTTGTTGCACTCGAGTTGCTTGCCTCGAGGGATGAGCTCGGTCCCAGCCCCGGCATCTTCGGCGAATAACCCAATGGCATGGTGGGGTGTTTTAAGGACGAATGAGCTTGCCGCCAGTAAACTTATGAGGAAGACCGTCGCGATGAAGGGGCGGGGGCGTAGGTTATTCCCGCGAGTTCTGGGTGCAGGCATCTCGGTCGGATCTTCATATCGTTGATGCCGACTAGGTCATGGGTGCTGCCGAAAGGTGGGGGTGAAAGGGCGGAGATGTCGAGCTGTACGGACGCCGGGATCTCGAGCGGCTTCGACTTATATTGCAAGGGGGAGGCGGGTGTAGAGCGGATTGCAAGGTGGTGATGATTTCGACCCAAAGACCAAAACCGGCGGCCGCGGCAGATTTGGATGGCGTCAGTCCAATCAATGCCGCTTGGGCAGCAGTACCAAGATGGAATGGGAAATGCGGATGCGAGTCGCGACGTAAACGCATGCCATTGGACCAGGGGCAGCTTCCCGTTCGTTTTTCCTTGTCATGCGGCAAGCCCAGCCGCCGTTGAATGCATGTCTGCCTGGGATCGTAAGGCCGCAAGGTTGGCACGTGGCGCAGCACGTGCATTCGGTCTGCGGGGCAATGTGCAACCGATTACTAATTAGGCATTTTGTTTACTTTGGCGGGCAGTGTAACGGCAACAAGCAGCTGAACGAACCAGGACGCGACGACGGCCCATCTGTTGTCAGCACTGCTACATTTCATTCACCACCACAACAACGACCGGAGATGCCTCGGGTCGCTCAACACCCGCGCGCTGGAGGCGCCAGATCTACGTCTGCTTCTCATTCAGCATCCCCATTCAAATCTTCGATCAAGTAAGTTACGTCTGCGATCTGCGTGTTGCCGAACATTTGCGCCCGCTGCGCCCCTCTGGACCATCCTGGTCACCGCCAAGGCGCGCGCTGCTTTGTACGGGCCTCACATGGTCGACCGTCGAACACTCACACGGTGCCTCTCCTAGAATCCCTCTCAACGACGATGCGCATGAGAAAGGCCAGCGAATGCATTCACGAAAGGCGCTACAAGAAAAACAGATCAATGAGATCAGAGCCGCCGCGACGCCCCGCAAAAGCCTTGCGCGGCTGGACGACCTCGAAAATGCTACGCCAGGTCCTCCTATGGCAACCCCCAAGGCCGGTCGAATTGCCGATATGATGGACGAGGTCACGGTGGGAGGCGCGTCGGCAACACCCGTCAAGAGAGTACCAATTCTAGCCAACTTTGAGGAGTGGATGAAGATGGCGACCGACAACAAAATCAACGCCACTAACTCGTGGAACTTTGCTCTCATCGATTACTTCCATGACATGTCGCTGTTGAAAGAGGGAGACGGCGTCAATTTTCAAAAAGCCAGTTGCACACTAGACGGCTGTGTCAAGATATATACCAACAGGGTGGACAGCGTTGCGACGGAGACTGGCAAGTTGCTGAGCGGTTTGGCCGACAGCAGCAGCAAAAAGAAGGATCGGGACGACGCTGAGGGCGATGAGTCTGGAGACGAGCTAGACGAGGACGGTAACCCCAAGAAGAAGCCCAGAAAGAAGGTAAGGGGTTCGTCTTGTTTTTCTTTTCTACCTCCTCTTTCCTTTCGTTTTGAAAAGAAGCGCAGGCAAATACAAAGAAAGAAATCGTTATCGCCTCTTGATCCCAACTGCCTCTAGGGCTGGAGACATGACGCCAGGATCATGCGCTAACTCGATGGCATGTTAGACACAACGATCATCGGAGGCAACGCTCGCTCCCTCTTTCAGCTCGTTGCAGCTGAAGAAGTTTGAGCTCGAGTTTTCTGTAGATCCCCTTTTCAAGAAAGCCTCAGCTGATTTCGATGAAGGTGGTGCAAAGGGTCTTCTGCTCAACCACTTGATGATAGACTCACAGGGACGGATTGTCTTTGACAGTAGCGACGACGCAGGGGACGTCGCCCCGACGGAGAAGAAGGGCGAGGATGACGAGGACTCGTTTTCAGATGATGCCAACATTACCGCGCAGTTAGAGCATGAGCCATTGGAGAAGAAGAGAAAAGTCCCTGGGGAGGAGGAAGAGCAAGAACAAGAGGAGGAATCAGCCGTGGAAATAGACCTCATGTCTCTTGGACAGAAATTTCTGCCAAGCCTGAGCCTTCTCGATGAACTCGACGTGTGCCCGTCGCTCAAAAACTTTGACTTGGGGGACGCATCGGGGTCTATGGACATCCCCTTCCTCAAGGCTCCCGAGGACTGGAGAGACCAAGACAAGAACCATGCTGCCGGAGACCATTCGGGTTTACTCATCGACGACGAGGCACCTCTCGGCTTTGACGACGACGATCTCGGCCTCGGTAGCTTTGATATCGGAGGCGGCGACGTGGCATTTGGAGAAGGCGGTGAGGCTTGGGCACGCGATGCCGCCCTCGCGCCTCAATTGAGGGTATACGACGTTGGTCTGGGCGAGGAAGGGGATGGAGGAGATTTTGACGACAACGGAGAATACATTGTCTCCATGGCCAAGCCTCAAAGCGCCGACAAGACGCACGAAGACATCCTGGGCTTCTTCGACCAAGCTCTGCAGAAGAACTGGACGAGCGCGGAACACTGGCGAATCCGAAAGATCAAGGAAGTCAACAAACCAGCCGGTGAAGTCAAGAAACGCAAAGAAAAGGAGCCCTTTGAGATTGATTTTGCATCGCCTCTCGAATCATCCATGTACGATGTCATCCACACACAGGCATCGAGTAACTCGATCATCAGCATGTCCAAAAAGGACTGCAAGTCCAGATCGAGAAACCTGCTTCCCGACGACAAGCATTTCAGCTCCAAGTCGCTACTGAGTCTCTTTCTCAAGCCCAAGGCTCGCCTGTCGAGACGCCGAACCACCACCCAGGGCATCGGATCACGAGCTGGCTACGGCGCTCATCCCCCCGACGACAACCAGCATATCGAAATGGACGAGGCCTTCTGGGCGAAACAAAAAGGCCCCGACGACACGGCGCTCCCCGAAGGCGACTACGATGCCAACTTCTTCCAAGACGACGGCCTGGGTGTCCCGGGGGCTGGTGGCGACGACGCAGACGATGACGACTTGGAGTTTGCGGATGCGCGCGAGCATCTCTCTCCCGATGGCGACGTGGGCTTAACGGAAGCGGGTGGCATGACGGCCATGATGGGAGGAGAAACATTCACAAACGCCGCGTTTGGGCACACCCTTGTGACGTCGACAAGGAGGATACGGCCGGAGTATGTCAATTATGCGCGTAAGGCGACCAAGGTGGATGTGAGGCGATTGAAGCAGGAGATTTGGAAGGGCATGGCTTTTGACCAGCTTGAGGTGCGTTATTGCCCTTTTTATCACGTCCTGCATTCTACAACGGACCCTCTCCCCCTATCCATCTTGCTTTTTTTTTTCTTTTTTTTTTTTTTTTTTTTTTTTTTTTCATGCCGGTTTGGCACCCATTGTTTCATTCATTGGCGCAATCACCCTCTTTCTCGCTCATTGGCACCACACAACACCTTCCCTGGCATACTAACATAGCTTCATCAGCCTCCCACCAAAGCACGCCCGTCAACACCAGAAGCCACCCCTCCCGAACCGGATGAAGAGTCCGCGCAGCAGCCCGTGCAGCCCGCTTCCGAAGACAACGAGAGCCCCACGCTCAACTTCACTCAGGTCATGAATGGTTTGAAATCGGTGTACCCCAAACAGGCCATGAGGGATATTTCCACGTCGTACTGTTTCATCTGTCTACTGCATCTGGCCAACGAGAAGGGCCTCGTGATTGACAAGGCGGATAATCTGGATGAGTTGAAGATTCGCAAGGATTGGACGGCTGAGGTGTTTGAGAGTGGCGAGTAGATGGCGAGTGGGCGTGCGGTGGGGAAAACTCCGTGGACGCACGTGTGTGGTAGTTTGTGGCCTGGAGTTATGATGAAAGTAGTTTGGATTCGTTTTTAACTGCTCAGGTGTTTGGGTTTCGTTGGTACTCTATGTTACGTTATATATAGTCTAAGTGAGAGGATATCAAGCTGTCTCGTATATCGTCTTTTCAGATACCTCTTGAAGGATGGGACATATATACCCATGCTACACCGCAGTGCTGCCCAAGCCGGGACGCACATTTTTTTTTTCTCTTTCTTGACGCCCCATACCTTGACGGGGGAGTTACGAACAACATTCATATTTATCTGACTACAGCACAACATGCAGATATCAAGATCCAACCAAACGTACGGGAGTACCACGGCACCCACGGCAACGGCAACGGCAACGGCAACGGCAACGGCATCAGGCCCATCTGGCGTCTGGTTCAGGGAAAATCCACACTCGTCTGCCACTAACGAAGATGCCTTCTATTTACGATCTTCGGAGGCATCAGGCGCAGGTGGGCTTGCAAGAGATGCAGCGTCTTATGTGTTTTGTTCTTCTTTGTAAGATTTTTATTTAACGTGTTTATTGCGCTAGCTGCTGCTATGGTTTTTCGTGCTATTGTTGGTGCTGTTGCTAAAGTCTGTTCTGTTGATGCTTCTGTTGTGATTGCTGCTGGTATTTATCTTAAATGGGGTTTTTTGGTGATGGATGGGCAGCACATCGGACGGAAAAATTCTTCTAGACTCGAAAGGCGAAAGGCGAGAGGCGAGGGGCGTGAGCTCGGGATATAGTTCTAAAGAGAGTAGGTACTAAAGAGCACCTAGGCATCTCTTACTACACAACCGCCTCTATTTGTACTGAGGCACCCCCTAATAGGCCCTTCACGAGACG
Organism: Claviceps monticola; assembly: GCA_018360055.1. NCBI lineage: Eukaryota > Fungi > Ascomycota > Sordariomycetes > Hypocreales > Clavicipitaceae > Claviceps > Claviceps monticola. The sequence goes on from SRPP01000010.1 coordinate 10,322, forward strand.
TCATCACTGGATTCGAGCCTTCGATAGCCTCTCCCATGGGACTATACACGCGCACGACGGCGAACTTAAGTCTTCTTTCATCGTCGGGATGCAATGATTCATCCACCATGCTAACCCGACAAGACCATGCACTTCGCTCATCATCCAGCCGGTTTCCCCCTCCATGTACAAGTCATCCCATCCAGTGCTTCTCCTGTTCTTCGGACATACCGTCCACCCTGCTTCGCCTCCGTTATCGGTCCGTATATCCCATAAAGTGTTTTCGTTTCGTATCCCATGCATATCTGCCAAAAAAAAAAAGCAGGTGCCGTAAGTCCAAGCGCCGCCATCCCGCAATGCCAACGCCATTCAAAGTTTCCCGAAATGTCCCAACGTGTAATGCGTCTGATTCTCCAACCTAAACCGGGCCAGACAAAGTAAAAAAAAAACGATGAATGAAAAATCCTCCCTGTCGTACGTGTTCGTGGCAAAATCCCGAATCTCGGCCCCAGAATCGGTCCCTTGCTTCTGTTCAACCAAAGAAAAAAGGGTAACCAAATCGCTCCATCCAGGTTTCGAAGCAGTAACGTAAGGTGAAGTGAAATGACGGAGGAGAAAAAGATGAAAAGAATGGAGAAAGAAAATGTGCAGGAAGAAATGAGGACAAGATCGCTCTGATGAATCTTGAAAGAAACCCACGTCTCCAACGCGGCGGCAAGTTCCGTAGACTGTCAGCGACGGCCCCCTCGCCCGACAATTTCACCCGCTCTTAGTAAAGCGTCCATGCCATCCAAGTTATTCATCGATTGTCCGTTCGCACCAGATCGCGGCAGTGTCGCGTTCGTCATCACTACGTCGCCTTCGCTGGAATGTTCGACCTTCATGTGTGAAAAGGGCGATGAGTCCGATTGGAAGCCTTTGCGAATCATGTTAGTCACTTTCCCTTCCCAGGCGCATTAAATTGTCATCTCAGGGAAGGCTAGTAAGTACCGTATCCACTACCCTGTGTGAAATCGAACGGTAGGGGTTTTTGCCCGTTCGAAGCGCCACCTCCGCTGCTACCAGTCATGATAGGGTTGAGTTGTCCACTAGAAGCCGATAGCCCATTGGAAGATGCTTCTGAAATCAGTGAGCGCACAGAGAGGGACCCGTCATACGAGCGCGCGCTATAGCTTCCGCCTGAGCTTGTCGATGCTTGGGTACTGATGGATGATGATTCGTGGCGCAGGCTCGGGACTCGGCTTGATGACACACTCGAACGGCAATCGAGTGACGGCTGTCCAGGCAAGCTTGCCGCGTAGTCGGACGCATAAACGATTCCGTCCGGAGCTTCGGCAGCTACCGGATGCGCCATGTTCGTTTGCCTATTATTCAACATGTCGGACAGAGACGGCAAATGCTGATGGATGTACTCGGTACGGGCTTTGCCACGAGTGTTGGGTGGTTGACGGGGGTGGCGAGAGCGACGATGCGGGGGCTCCGTTGGGTTCGCATGCTCGAACTGTGTTGCTCGAGGAGACAAGCCAGCATCATCACATGAATTTGATGCTGGTTTTAGCGTGGGTGCAGTCGACGTGTAATGAGACCTCGCGGCCGATGTCGCAGAGCTCACTCGTTCCCTACGATGTGATAGCGGCGGCTCGCTTCCTCGAAGACGCTCACTGCTGCTTCCACTTCCGCTTGAGTTCGTGGTCGGTGTCGCGCTGCTGCTCGTGCTGCCATGGCGCAGTCTGGTAGTTTCCATTTTCGGGCGTCTTGAGAGATCTTGGTCTGGCGTCATGCATTTTTAGAGTTACATCCAAGAAAGGAATTATGATTTGTTCTTGCGCAAGATTCCGATGGGAGGGGGGCAAGTACCTTTGAACATCTTGGCTTGCCTCTGTTTGAACTCATACAGGTATTGCGTATACTTCCGGAAGTCGGATGTCGTCTTGTACTCGGCGAGTTGTCGGTGATATCTCGCTTTCGCGGCATTGGCTTGATGTTCAAAAACCTCTTTGTCGGCAGGCGGGATAGTTTGCCAATTCTCCCCAACCAATTTGGCAATCTCCGTAAAGGAAAGGTTCTGACTCTTCAAATCATCTCTCATTTCTGAAGCAGTAGCGTGTCAGCTCGTAACCTTGGTGCATCGTGCACAGGCAATATAAAAGTGAGGAGACGATGAAAAAGAGAACAGCGTACTATTTGAAAATAAAACATATGCTGAAGGCGGGCGCTCGGGAGCATTCTCATCAGGCTAAGAGGGTTGTTAGCACTTCTTCTCATCTTGCCTTGTTGTCATCTCATATGATGCTCCATTCGCCCTCACACTATCCCTCATGCCTAGCATCGTGGCTTACCTTGGGATGTCGGCGATATTTCCTTTTGGCAACGCCTCTGAAATCTTGCTTGACATCGGTGCGAAGAGCCTCTTGTCTCAACCCATCTTGTTTCGACTCATCCAGGCTAGGCTTGGTCAACAATGACAGGGAGATGCTTGGCGCAATACCTCTTGCGTTTGCAATCCGTCGTTGCAGTTTCTATGAGATAGAGTGGATTGGTCAGAAAAGTCTCTGGCAAGGATATTTGAGGTTGATGCTGGAGTCAACAGACAGGCATGCAGGGCATTTGTTAGCTTACCCTTCGATGCCCCAACTTGACACCCAAGGCATCTCTGTTACACGTATATTAGCAAAGAAGGTCCTTTCTCCACCTCGACCCGTCGGATGCGAGCTTGTATTGAAAGATGGTACTGACAGATCTGATTCTTGTATGTCAAGAATAATGTCCCATGCGTCAAATCCTTGGTTGACGAACGCATCATGATATTGGGACAGGCCCAAGTCTTCCAAGATACCCTTCAAGTTGCGAGTCATACAGCCGGATTCTCTGAGCTCCCTGACAATAGAATGTGCTGAGAGTGAGAAAGCGGCGAGTTCTGATGCCTGATGCGATATAATCTCGATACCAACATCTAAGTACGCATAAAAAGCGGCTGTGTGATACCAAGAATTTTGCCAAAGCTGAGCTTGCCAGATAGATATGCAAGCCAGAAAAATAACAGATGACGGATGATGGAGAGGCACGAGACCCGGATAGAAAATTACAAAATTGAACGGCGACCAATGGGCTGGTTGTGAGTGTGCCTCGGGATCGACGAGCCTGATGGGGATATGGCCAACTGTGATGGAATTTCTCCACTTCTCGATTTTGCGCTATGGAAAATTCACGGGTCAGGGTGAAGACGGCGAGTGGCGAGAGCAAATCAGCGACGCTGACGAGACGATATCGAGAAACGGCGCAGATCGAGATGTCGAGTGTCAAGGCAGAATCAAATGACAGGTAGAAGAAGTGTGGCTGAGGAACAACAGAGGAAGATTTCGCAACGGGCTCGCAACCCGAGCAGGCTGAACGGGGCCAGGAAAAGGAGGTAAGGTACGTGTAAGCTAGAGAGGGTGGATGGCGAAAAGAGGTGGGCAATGTGGTTGTACTGTAGGCAAGGGCGCTAGATGGGCACCAAGAGCCTGAATCGAACTTGAATCGATCGGAGGAGGAGAGGATAGTGCGGCCCCGGCATTGGAGAAAAACAGCCCAGACTACTGTGACTTTCCGAGCCGGTGGCCGAAGGCTACCATTAGTTCAGTCTCGGAATGACGAATGGCGCGAGGAAAAGTAACGGCGTTCCTTGGTTTGGCGTATGTACTGCGATAAGGCCCATGGAGCTTGCCAGATCGACGACCTTGTGAGCGGGGTGAGCGTGAAACAAGGCAGGCGGCGCGATATAAGATGAAAGAGAGCAATGACTGCTGTCCCCTTTCTGAAAACCTCGCAATGAAACGAGTCTGGTTAAATGCGCGAGCGGCAGTGAAGCGTGTCAATATCAGGTCCGTCCGTGAATGCTTCTACTGAAGCCTACAGCCACTATGTACCTCAAACGAATAGTCAGCGCGGCGAGCACGATAGCCAGGGCAGGAAAAAGTGATTACCCATCCAATCCACTCAGCAAGGCAAGATAGTTCTGGGGTGGACAGAGAGCGTTGGAGGATTGGAAAAAGAGTCAAGTTCGGGGTGCTATGTATTAGGCTAGGAGGCGATCAGATCATGGAAGAACGACTCAGAACTGGCCAACGGTGCACCCCCGTCGGAGGGGTGTGGCTATCGGGGTCTGCACTGGACTCGACCAGGGTGGGGCGAAACAGGACCCATCCCGAGCTGTTGTCGCATTTTGATTTCACTTCATCTTTTCAACATGTACGGAGTACTAGGGGGGTTTATCAGTTTAGTCAACCCGCCCGTCTCGATGTGTCTCGATGTGTCTCGATGTGTCTCGACGAGGGGTGCAGCGACGGGGTAATACATCAACGACAGGGAAAAAATAAAGTGACATGATATTTCAGTGTGGCCACTGCAAAAAAATAAGTCGCAGGATTTCCCCCCCTTTCATGCATAGCCTCTCTAATTCAACAACTGACCATACAATTTAGGCGGGGATTCGGATTCAAGTGCTTAGATGTTTAAAGTGGATAAAAGAAACAAATGAATATAACAATACCTTGCAAGTGCTTAGATGTTTATATTGGATACAATGAATAAATGAATACATATAACGGCACCTCGAGATATGTCGCGATGGACGCGTTCTGGCGTTGTTTTTGTTTTGAGGCGGGGTGGCGTCGTTGTGTCACGTATGGGCCTCGAGGGAAGAAAATTGTTGAATTAGGGAGGCTATGCATGAAAGGGGGGGAAATTCTGTGACTTATTTTTTTCGCAGTGGCCACACTGAAATATCATGTCACTTTATTTTTTCCCTGTCGTTGATGTATTACCCCGTCGCTGCACCCCCCGTCGAGACACTTCGAGACGGGCGGGTTGACTAAACTACGGAGTAAACCCCCCTAGTACATACATACCTATGCTCGGCCCCAGATGCTCAGCCTATGCGCGCACTTAGATTCTCGATGATTAATGGGCTCTAATACCAGCTTCTGTCTATCGGATTCTGACTTGTCGACAGCGTACGTTGCCTGGCGTCGGGACGAAGGACCGCTGGAAGTCACGCGATGGCTCGAGATATCTGAGAACATGTCTTTGTCTTGGCCTTGATTCAACGTCGGCCTTGGCTTTTAAAAGAGACGTGCGAACGCACGATCAGGCGCCTGAGGCGCATTGGTGTATCGAATCCATTTATATATATACCACATGCAACGCAGGGCTGATCGTAAAATCTCCGGCTCGAGATGTCCCGCGGCAGCAGGATTCAGAACGCGTAAGTTCTCATTGGGGTCCAAATACATGTGTAGATGCATATGGGCCTCGGGGCTTATTAGTGGTACTGTTGAGGTCATTAATTTTCGCACCTACGGAGTATAATTTTGTGCAACAGCAGCCGCCGATCCTATAATAATAATAATAATAGAACCTAGGCAATATCGTTATGGGTGTGCAGCTTGAAAAGATCGAGAACTGTAATCATTGCAGGGTTGTGTCATGCGTGCCGGAATAGTTGCCGGTGGCTGGGACGAACGAGCATTGAGAGTCCTCAGAGTCATATATCAAGTAACGGTGCTCGAAAGGGTGTTTCGTGCGACTCTACGCGTTGATATATTGATGCCCTGAATACACCAATATCATCGTCTCCAATTCAAGTCACAGCTTGCGTACATGGATCTTTGTTGGGATGAAGGTTGGCATCTTTTGCTTGATGTTCGTCGTCGAACCCTGGTAGGTCCGGCTATGCAGTGGCGTCGCATGGCGTGGCTTGGCGCCGCTTCAGTTGGGTTTGCGACGGAGACTCATCACGCTGAAGCCAGATCGCTGGTTTCTTTGTCTGCTGTCGTTGTTTGTAGAAAGAGGTAGCCGCTGTAAGTCAAGTGAAAACAGAACCAGTTCCAGTTGGCCGTGCTTGGAGTGTGGCAACGGAGCAGTGAATACGACTACGAAGCAAGCTTGTTCGCAATCCAGGACTCGCACAACATGGAGTCGGGGCTGTCGTTTCGGTCAGGTGGTATCAAGTCTGGAACGGAAAAAAGCACATGTGCTTGTATATTAGCGGGGTCCGGCTCTATGATATTCCGAGTCATCGGACGTTCCCCAAGTCTAACCCCAACTTTTCAATCACACGCCCCGGAGTGAGCAGCATTGATGACGCAGATTACATTTCACAGAGGACGCGGCGAGCATCGGCTTTTACCAGAAGATCGCGCATTTGCCATGCCCAAATGGATTGTGCTCATGGGCAAATTACAGGGCGAATGAGTAAACCTCGTTCCCCGTTGCTCCGCCATCAGCCACTTCTTGCGCAGGAGCAGGTTGCAGGCATTGTCGTCGAATTCCGATGCTGACGCACTTCATGACAGGAAACTTGCGGGTTAGACCCGAATCATGCATGTCATTCCGACCCCTCACAGAGCAGAATCGGCCTTCTTTGCGGTTTATTAAACGGTCATTGGACGGACAGTCGTTTGCCAATGCGAGAATGACCGGTTGCGCCATATCACCTCTGTCCATCAGCCTCATGATTTGAATGGCAGTTGCCCGTGATATCGACGGCGAGCGTGATACAAGTTTTTGGTGCGCCGTGCATGTAGCTGTCTGTCTTGTCGCTCAACAGTCAAGAGTCAAGATTCAAGATTCAAGATTCAGGATTCAACATTCAACATCCAATATTGAAGGGGTAATCGCCAGCGCTTCGAAGCGCAATGACAGCCAAACCCAAATCCTAGAACCCCAAACCAGCGGCACAAAGGGGTGTGAAGCAAAATATGTAGGTATGTACATACATATACACATACATACATATACACATGGAGGGGACCCGGGAAAACCTCAACGAACTGGGCGGAGCCGCAGTGTCTCCGCTTCTATCGAACTCTGAGCCTATAAAAATCCTGGACGATAGTGTTGGCATCATGGGTAGGGTCAGGGCCGGTAGCACCAATGACGAAACGGCATCTTCTAGAATCTCGATCGCTTTTCTCCCAACGTAGATGCCCGCACAAAAGAGAGATCCCCATCTATCGGCCAGAAGTCGTCGCATCGTCACGAGGAGAAGGATTTCCCGCAACACCACAATGCTGTCGCAAGCGCATGTGCGGAATTTTGGAATTTGCTATTAGTCTATTACTTTTCGCCAACGGCTTGCGGCTCGCCACATCGTCTCGCGCGAAGGGAGGCTGCGTGCCGCGTCCATAGCCGCTTCCTATCCCGTCCCTCCCTCCATCTTCACAGCTGGGCTGAAACAAGGGGGACAGAACTGGCATTGAGTGGGATGCCCGGTGCCCAAGAACCGGCGTCTTCAACTGCCTATCATCCATTGTTCACGCTGCAGTGAAGTGCAGTGAAGTGCAGTGAAGTGCAGTGAAGTGCAGTGGAAGTAACAGGATAGAGTTGTTTCTAGCGCGGGAAACGTCCGAAATCTCGATGTCACCACCACGAGCAATGTTCCCATCCCGCACATGCAGGATAGCGGAGAGAGCGCCGCGGCCACGGGTCTAGGTACCAACTCGATATGCACTACGCATGTGTTCATCCCCATGCGAGTCGATGCGACTAGGTAGGTATTCTTGCCAAAACTTATTAAACGCCCGAGAACCCTAGTGCTTCGCTTTGCTTTTACGACGTGTACTCCGTACATATCATATCAGCAAGACTGGCATTGCAGACGAGGGTGCACACTCCCTCCTCCTTGCTTCCCCTTGAGTACCATGGCAGATTTCGATCCGACATGCCCTCTCCGCTTTCTTATTTATCTCTAGTCACTCTCTACGCACCCGACTGAGCTAGAGACGGGATGGGGTGCCGAGTTGCTCGTTCTACATGCAGCAAGTCGGGCATGAGGAGCCCAGCACAAGATTGGCAGTGTGCATGTCCCCCTTTTTTTATGGCCTCTTTGGTCTTTGCGCCCGCAGTTGGCTGCAGGGACGCCGACCCTTGCAGTCTTTGTCTGAGGCGTCACTATTTTGATCTCGAGTCCTCGACACATGTGACTTACGGAGTATGCTCCTGAGTTCTCTAGCGTCGCTTGTGTGTGCCTACCTACCCTGTACTTTTTATGCCTCTTCAGTGTTCACGTCGCGAAACAGAGAGGTCGGAACTTTATGCTTGTCTTGTACATAGTATAATCTACGAAGAAAGTACAAAAATAGGGGAAGAAGATTGATCACAGCTGAATTCCATCACGATGCTTCGTGTGCAGTTCTTGCCTCACTGTACTTGCGTGTCGTGTGTACTTGGTAACATGCCCTTCCTCGTCCGTTTCGAATGTCTTCGCTTTGTCCTTCACCATTTCCGCGCGGTTCCTCTCACTCTCAATGAATTAGAAAAACAAATGTAATCGAATTGGTTGCGAGCCGGCAGTGGACACCGTTGCTTGTTCGGACGAAGCCATCGCCACGGGCCGAAGGCTTATTGTTCCCATGACAGCTCGTGACTGTCGGTACCCATTGCCCAGAGTTGCATGATACGTCAACCGAATCGATTTCCTCATTGTACCTGATTTATGTGTCTCATGCGGCACATAGTCATGGACCATGAGGAAACATCACGCCGTACGCGGCTGCCATCGTTCAGAATAGTCTCGTCACAGCAGGGACTACGAGCATCGCAGTGAAGCACTGAAGTCTGGACCATGCACGAGTACATATATGAACATTCATGGGCGTAGGTTGTTGAACCTAAGCTTCAGTCACACCGTGCACGCGTAAAAGAGAGACCTTGACAGGAATAGCATAATTATGAATAGTTATTCAAGCCGAATCAATACACACAAACGTCATGCAATCAATGGTTAAACATCAAACCTGGGGTCCCCAGCCAAGCCCTTGCATCAGTTGTCCTCTACCAACAAGAAAATCCTCCTTCCAACCTGTCCAGCCACAGTGTCGCCAAGCAAGATGTCTCGAAAGATAGACCAGCGCCTCAAGTGTCAGAAGTCAATTTTCCATTAGGCAAAGTCGTTGAGCTCTCAGGAGCAATCTGTGTACGGCATTTTCCGCGTGCACAGAGCACAATGGGCCTCTGACAGAAACAATATCTGTCCCGAATGCGAATGACGCAGGGTCCGGGAGGACGATGAAGTGCACACGGGAGAGGCTAGAATACTCCGTAGGTTACCTGAGGTATATGCTTTCGGGGGTTGCAACTTGCAGCCAACTACAAGTGGGTCGCCCCTGAATCCAATTCCCCAGCATCACGTGAATCCAGCCAACAACACCAACAAGGGACTAAATATCTCCGAAAGCAACGGCAGCAACCGGCTTTGAACCCCCTGACGCAGCGACGCCTCTACTTTCTAGAAGTTATTTGCATTGAACCACCTGCCTCCTTGGACCCTTGTCCCCCCCACACAGAGGGCACCCAAAGAATAACGGGGGGAGCGTAAACAAGCGACGTTGAAGACAAATCGCACTTGATATAAAGAACACAAGAAGCAGTAAAGACGCAACTTGCAAGAGGCCCCGCTGCCCGCATAGACCATCGGCTTTCTGTCCATATTCGGGATTTCTTCTATTTCATTCTCAATATCGAAATAAGAGAGAAATTGAGCTGTGATGGCTTCTGAAGAAGAGATTCCTCCCTCACAGGCCACGGCGCAGACGGGGGATGCGGACGTGGAGGTTGAGGCGGAAGCTGGCGATCTTACGCAGGTATGTCACTCCGAATACCCCTGTAAATGAGATTCTATCTGTATGTGTGGAAACCACAGGATGCATGGATTACAAACAAAGCACGGCTCGTTTCAATGAACCACGCATACTGCACATCATGAAGCACCATCTCCAAAAGCCCAACTGCTAACTCAAAACCCCCAGGCCTACCGCGATTTAGCCAAGTAAGCAAAGCACCCCCATTCTCATCTCTAACTAGTCAGATGATGTCCATGGCCCCTCTTGCCGTTCACCCCCACAGAACTGACCAGAACACACAAAATAGAGGCGAGCAAACAGCCACCCAAATGGAAGCCAGTCTCACAGTTCTAGAATCCAAACTGGAGGCTATGCTAAAGGCGTTGGAGGGCAGTGAAAAGAAGTGAGGAACGCAAACGGCATGTATATTTCGGGACGACGAAGAGGGCAACTAAGTGAGATGGTGTCAGGATGCATACCACCTGGCTGGGCATTAGGACGGGCGAAGAGGCGAGAAGACGGGACAAGATCGAGAGTGCTACGATGGGCGGGCACGAACCGCATATTTGCTTCATTAATTTCTTTTCTGTATTTAGAGCTCCATACTGCACTTTGGGCTGAGCTGTCTTTTTGCTGTGCTGTCTGTGTGTGCAGTGTCGGATTGCACTGGATAGTTCATCTGGATTCTGAATTTTCGCATCATCACCTTCCGCGGCATCAATCAGGGCCTAGTGGATGATCCCTCCCTCAGTCCAGCAGTCCGGGAAAGTACTTGTCCAATGTTCCGCGACCTTTATTACACTGCAAGCCACTGAATGATGGCGCGGATGGAAATGATGAGAATATTTAGAATCCAGATGGCTGGCTATTTGCTGCGATCTGACGCGCCCCCCTTAGCTTGGATAGTATGTTCAAGCTGGATCTGTCGCTGTTATACTCCTCGTTAAAACCTTTGTGAGAAGTTCTTTCAGTTTCGATCTTCATCCTTTCTCGATGGGATACTTCTCGATGGGATACCCGTGCCCAATGCGAGACCTGCATGTCTGTTATCGACTCATTGCTAGCCTCTCCTTCTACAATTTTGGCCTCTTTTTTTCTTTTCTCAATCGGCTGCATTTCCCTACTCATACCATTTTTTCGCCCTCACTTGCCTCCCTTTTCATACGCTTCCTCGAAGCTCCTCTCGCAGATTGGCCCACGATGCGAATCGAGTCGGTACATCTGCCCTAGCCTGAGGTATAGTATATCGCAGGCCTCTACATGCAAACTATTCGAATCGAAGCCAGGAAGGAGCCTAGATTACAGAGCTTCATCATCTTCCGTGCCCGCATCGTGCATGGAAATCGGCCACGAAATTAGACAGCCACAGACATGGGACGGCAGAACATAGTAAAAGGGACAACTCCGTAGAGGCCCATGAGTTCTTCATTATATACGCTCTCAGATTTCTCAAAAACCAGTAAATGAAAAAAAAAGGGATAAAAAAAGATATGGCGGAAGAAGACAAAAAGAGAAGAAAAAGAAAAGCTCGTTTCCCCAATGTCTCATCCTCTCTACCCATCACACCATCGACCAAGCCAGTGCAAGTCTATCATGAGCGGGAAACTTCCTTCATACCACCGCCACTCAGTAAACCAGCCGCATCATCCATTGCGAACCATGCCCCCTCATCAACCGGATGATGTCACCCGCCCTGAGAGGTTCCTAATCCATTGACAGACCAACACCCTGGAGGAAAATTCAAGGGCTCGTCAGAGCAATCATGTAACAAAAAAAAAGAGAAAACTTTGATAACGGCGCAAAGGAAACACGATATATATGCATATATAAAATCGCAGGGAGCCCTTGGGCTTTGAATAAGCCCCCGAGCCCTCGGGGTGGTTGGTGTGTGACTCACGAAACTTCATAAAGCCACTGACATCAAACAAACAATGCAAGAATAAGAAGAAAAGAAATGAAGCAGAGCGCAATGCAGAAAAACCTTGGGCAATAAATGTCAGATTGGACGACGAAGACAGCAAATATGATACGAAGACGGGGGGGACCCAAATCGAGCTTGCCAGCGCAGCCCAACGAAAAAAGAGATAAACCGAGAACGCGCGCAAAAAGACATGCGTCAAAACAAAACGCGGGGAAAATATGAAAAGAGAAAACAGCATGGCATGAAAATGACAGAGCTAGCAGCAGGGCAACCCATTCGTGAAATAAAACACCAAGGTGTAAAATCCAACGCCAATCAAGACGCATAAATGAGAAAAAATTGACCGGTGATATTTAGCCGCTTTCGACACACCCAGAATTGGGGCGGCGGTCTGGCTTGGCAATCTTAGCCACTGAGACTCCGCATATCAGAACGACCCCGCCTTTGAACCACCAACCCTTCATCTGACTTCTCTATCGATGTCGGCTTCGGTGACTCCAATGGCGTCTGCACTGGGCTCCCCAACACATCTGAAATCTGGCTCGCGTTCTGCAGCTTCAGCTGGTTCTGCAACAATGGACTCTGCAACGCCGGCTGACTCGTCATAGCCCGATTCTCCAACCCTGGCCTTAGCAAGGGCCTATTCGCGGCAACTTTGTGACTCCGCGACTTGGCATCTGCCTGAATCGCCAGCTCGCGCTCCCGGTTCTTCTCCAGCAGAGGGCCTCCCAAGGTAGCGCACTTGAGGATCGTCTGAATCAGGTGGTTCTGTTGGAGGGGCTTGGATAGGTACTCGTCCATTTGGGCCTGGATGCATTTTTCGCGATCGCCCGTCATGGCGTGGGCGGTGAGGGCGATGATGGGGGTTCGGTGGGCACCCATGCCGCGTTCGTATTCTCGGATTTTGCCCGTGGCTTCGAAGCCGCCCTAAAATCGGTGCTGTTAGTGAGGGTTCACGTTGGAGTGCCTGGCAAAGAAAAAGTACTGAGGGGCGCAGAAACAGCAAAGACAGTTATACAAGAGAGAGGGGGACATACCATAATGGGCATTTGCACATCCATGAGAATAACATCAAACTTCTTCTCCTTGACCGCCTCGACAGCCTCCCATCCATTCCCAACCACCGTTACAACATGGCGGTACTTTTCCAAAATCTTGACCGCCAAGCGCTGATTCACCGTGTTGTCCTCCGCCAGGAGAATCTCCAAAGACTTGGTATTATCAGCCATGGACGGCGTAGCTCTATTCTCCAGAGCAGGAATCATGCCGTTGCCGAGATCAATCAACGTGCACGGGGTAGTCATGTAGGACGTAATGCCCAGGTCCAGACACGACTTCAGGCTGACGTGCACCACCGGCGCAAGAAGCACAATAGGGAGATACTTGAAGTCGTCCACGGCGCGCAATCTTCGTGCCGTATCAATCGAGTCCACGAGGATGGCATCGTACGGCAGCGTCCCACTACCGGCCTTGAGCTTGGTAAGCGCAGAACTCTTTTCCGAATCCACCACCTCGGGGTTAAGGCCAATGTGCTGCAACATGATCTTGATGTCTGCACCAGAGCCCGATTGGGCTTTGTCGACAAACAAGACCTGGTGGCCGCGGTATGGCTTCAGCTGCTTCAGGATGCTCTTGGTGTCTTCTGCGGCGAGCCTAACTCGGCATGTAAAGTGGAACTGACTCCCCTTGCCGGCCTCGCTCAAAACCCATAAATCACCGCCCATGAGGTTGACGAGGCGTTTGGAAATGGACAATCCAAGACCTGTGCCGCCAAACTTGCGCGTCATGGACCCGTCGGCTTGCTGGAATGTGTCAAAGATGAGGTTGAGCTTGTCCTTGGCGATGCCGATGCCGGTGTCTTCAACGATAAACTCGATGGAATACTCTCCGCCGCCCACATCTTGCTGATTCGCTCGCTCCTTAATCGTGAGGCTCACCTCTCCGTGTTCGGTGAACTTGATAGCATTGCCCACAAGATTAAGGATAATCTGCCTAAGACGGAACGAATCACCAATGACGTGGTCCGGAACGGAACTGTCCACTTTGTAGGTGAGGTCCAGAAATTTCTCGTTGGCCTTGACAGCCAGCGTCTTGAGCGCGTTGAAGACGGTTCCTCGCAGCGTGTACGGAATCTCTTCAACCACCATTCTCCTAGCCTCGATCTTGGAAAGATCCAAAATGTCGTCAATTATAGTCAAAAGACTGTTCGCCAGATTGTTGACAATGTTGAGCATCTCGCGCTGGTACTGCGTCAAGTCCGTGTCCAGGGTCAGTTGCGTCATACCGATAATACCGTTCATGGGCGTCCGGATCTCGTGCGACATGTTGGCCAAAAATTCAGACTTGGTCTTGTTGGCGAGCTCGGCCGCTTCTCTGGCCTGTGTATTTCTTTGGATACTGTCCCGCAAGTTGGATATCATTTGATTTATCTTTCGCTTCAGCTCATCCATTTCCCCAGAGGCTTCCACATCAACGAGTTTCGTAAAGTCCCCATCGGTCGCCAAATTGGTGATGTCGGAGAAGGCGCGCACTTGCGTAGTCAAGTTGCTGGCCATGGTGTTAACATCCGTCGTAATTTCTTTCCACCGTCCGTTCAGCCCGGCAACATCTGCCTGCGCTCCCATTTTGCCGTCGACGCCCACATCCTTGGCGACTCGCTGCACCTCGTAACAGAAACTCGACAAACGAGACACCATGTTGTTGATTGTTTCTTTGAGTATTTGTATTTCACCGTTGGCTTGCACGTCGATCGTCTGGCTCATGTCTCCGTTCGCAATGGCTTGTGTGACGGCAGAAATACTTCTCACTTGCACAGTGAGGTTTGAGGCCATGGTGTTGACGTTTTCCGTAAGATCCTTCCATTTACCCTCAACGTTGGCGACTTGAGCTTGACCGCCGAGCGTTCCGTCTGTGCCGACTTCTCGAGCCACTTTGCTGACTTCCACAGCAAACGTACCCAGACGGTCCACCATCTGGTTGATGGTATTCTTGAGTTCCAGAACCTCTCCCTTCACCTCGACGCCAATCTTCTTGGTTAAGTCACCCTTGGCGACGGCTGTCGTCACCTTTGCGATTTCGCGCACCTGCGTCGTCAAGTTCATGGCCATGCCGTTGACATTCTCCGTCAGGTCTCGCCATGTTCCCTCAACGTCGTGGACTGTGGCTTGCCCACCCAATCTACCTTCGGTTCCGACTTCTCTGGCGATCTTAGTGACTTCCCTAGCGAACTGCGAAAGCTGGTCCACCATGGAGTTGATTGTGGACTTGAGTTCGAATATTTCTCCCCTGCAATCTGCCTGGACCTTTTGCGTGAGATCTCCCTTGGCGACAGCAGTCGTGACCTTGATAATGTCGCGTACTTGAGTCGTCAAATTGTTGGCCATGGCGTTGACATTGACAGTCAGGTCATTCCACATGCCCTTGACTCCCCCCACATCGGCCTGCCCACCCAAAATACCTTCAGTTCCTACATCTCTTGCGACTCGGGTGACTTCCGAGGCAAACGTTCGAAGTTGATCCACCATGGTGTTGATAGTCTGTTGAAGTTGGAGAATTTCGCCTCGGGCTGGTCGCTCAATCTTTTTAGTCAAGTCGCCATGCGCGACAGCGGTTGTGACGGAAGCGATTTCTCGCACTACACGATGGTACTGAGTCAGTATATAATCAAAAGCCGTCCGACAGCCTGCCCACGGTAGAAGGGTCCATACCTTGATCGGTCAAATTCTGTGCCATGACATTTACTGTAGGTAACGACGTTCAAGTTAGCGAGTTGCACCAAAGGCAGACAAGGAGGACGAATGTAGTCATGGACCACGAAATAAATACCATTGTCCGTCAATTCCTTCCACGTGCCATCGACACCGCCAATACGGGCTTGGCCACCAAGAAGACCCTCCGTTCCGACTTCTCGAGCAACCCGAGACACCTCGCTGGCAAAGATTTGCAGCTGGTCCATCATAGCATTGATAGTCCTCTTGAACGTTGTGATTTCGGGGTCCATTTCTACGGTGTTCATACGAACCTTCATGGTCAGGTCACCACGAGCGACGGCGGTGACGATTTCACCGATTTCTCGGAGAGCTTTTTGAAAAGCCTCATTGGCCTTTTGGTGCTTCCACAGCTCGCGCTCGAGCGTAGCGACACGCTCTTGCTCAAGCACGGCAAGAGCGCGTTCTTGCAGCTCTTTTTGTTCGCGCAGTTGAGCGTTGACACCAGCCAGCTCATGTCGCTGACTATTCAGGAGCTTGGACTGGTCGTCAACATGCTCTCGCAATCCTTCCAGGGCTTCCTTGGTCAGCTGGCGAGGCAAATGTTTCGGACAGTCCAAACTACCTTGATGAGCATGGGCGATTTTCGCCTTGGGAACTGCTGCTGAGATGCAGGTGTGTGACGAAGAATCGTCACCAAAGACAGAGTCGCTGGCCTCGTTGGGGGTTTCTGGCAGCAAGCTCGAGGCCGCAGCCGAGGCTCTACTCTCGAGTTGACCAACTCTGAGGGTGAGTTTCCGAAGTTCGGCCTCCAAGGTTCGTTTCGCGGCGGAATCGGTTCCGGGAAGGATGATTCGGGGGTCCGTCGTGGCGGGCGGTGTCGAGAACGTTTGCGGGTCAGCGGCAAGAGAGGAGATAATCTCCGTCACCGCCGCCAACATGGAGTCGTTGACGACCATGTCGGCAAGTAGTATTGTCGCGTGTGGCGCGTACAGCCAGACGACAAGATCGCAAGCTGCTTATCGAAAGGTGACGAAGGGAAACGAGGGGGACGAGGATTCAATAGTGACAGAAGGCGGTGACGATGTCGTTACCGTGTTGGGTTGTACAGGCCGTCACTCAACGAGATGATAGATCGGGCGCCGAGAAAAGAATGAACAAGCTGACAAGCCCAGAAGAGACTCGCTTTGCAATATCAGTGACAAACAAGGCGCAATGTCGACGTCGATGAGGAAATGCCCGGCTGGCAGGGCAGCATCGTCTGGTGCGGGCTGAGTGTCGAAAAATGTGAGTTTCCCGAATGAGGAGAAAAGATGGTCGGGAGTCAACGGGCTTTTCCCCTCCGAGTGGACTTGGGTGGGTGGATGACTTGCGGACGGCGGCGGGCGCGCAGTGCAACGACACTCGATGATGGGATGCAAATTGGAACTGGAAGGACGAGTCAAGTGCAACAGCATGAAACCGTCGAGAGAAGCCGAGCAACTCGTTAGTGAGAGAGTACCACAGCCGCGTCTGCCTGAACCTCCGCTCTCAGCGAACAAAACCAAAGTTCATGCCGCGAAGAAAGCGAAGACCGCAACAGCGAATGAGATGGAGCGATTTTTGGTGGCGAGG
The DNA here is from genome assembly GCA_018360055.1 of Claviceps monticola. Taxonomy (NCBI): domain Eukaryota; kingdom Fungi; phylum Ascomycota; class Sordariomycetes; order Hypocreales; family Clavicipitaceae; genus Claviceps; species Claviceps monticola. The sequence continues at coordinate 27,145 of SRPP01000010.1, forward strand.
CTTCTGGGCAAAAGACGGCAGACCCGACAGGATGAACAGACGGGCAATAGAATGGGCAACAGAACGGGCAACAGATGAACAAGGGACCATGGTCATTGGCGAGAAGACACGCCAAGTCAACTTTTGAGAGGACATGGGACGTTCGGAGTGGAGTTAATGGGATGGGCCAAAGGGGAAGCACGTGCCACGATTGGACCAGCGCGAAAAAAGCACGAGACGCCCTCGGGGGTCGGGCGGGGCCTCACAGCTGTCCAACGGCCGTGACGAGCTGCTGGTGCGTGGCCGTGGGCCGATGGCACTATGCTGTGCTGCTGACTCGAGAATTCGAGGGCCAAGTGCACGACGGGCAGGAGTGGCAGGAGTACGAGGAGTGGCAGGAAGGGGCAAGGAGGAGGGGCAGCCAGAAGCAAGCTCGGGCCGGCGATTGGCCGGACTCGATGCGGAACGGGGAGGTGACAGCCGGCAGCGCCACGGGAGAGCTAGTTACTCAGTGCTCGCTGCTAGTTGTATGTACCCTGCCAATTTGGCCACCAGCAACGGGCATACAGTTGCGTCTTCGCACGGCGCGGATTCGAGAATCGAGACCATTGGTATGTACTCCGTACGCCATACGGAGAACCTACGGGGTGGTTGGGTCAGCCACCTGAGCCACTCGCTGCTCGTGCAGCCAGCCAATTGAGTGCGTGGACAACGCCGCCGCAGCACTCAATTTCCCCTGACACGGCCCTTGAGCAGGCGTGAGTTTGGCGCCGCGAAGCGCCTGCATCTTCGTGTTCATGAAATCCGATCGATCAACGTCGGCTAAAGTATTTTGGGATTTGGGAATTTGGTTCCTGGACCGCTTCCCTGGCGTCGTCCTTGCGTTGATGTTCTGGCCGCCGCTATCGTAGCCCGCTTCCACGTGACGAGGAGGGATTCCTCAATGAGGAGAAAGCCCCACGTCTTCTTTGCAGCGTGCGCCGTAAGACGACTTGAGACGGAAGGACTTGAGACTGCCACTCCACTAAGCCAGGGCCGAGTCCTCCCCCCGAGTCCTCCCCCCGAGTCCTCCCCCCGAGTCCTCCCCCCGAGTCCTCCCCCCGAGTCCTCCCCCCGAGTCGGTCAAGTCCAACGCATGATGAATGATAATGAAAGAAAAGAAAAGTGCAACCAAGTCGCAGATTGAGAATGAGTATGTAACCTCCGCGTTGTGTCGCGACTCGCACCGTGTGACAATGTGCGAGTTGAAACTTGAAAGATCCCAGCGAAGAATGCCCACCCCCAAACACCGAGCCGAAGTTCCCCTTCCTCAAGTCCTCGGCCCCGTCTGATCAACTGACGGCATGAGCTCATTGGGGCCGGGGAATCGCTTGTCTGGGTCAGACGGACCAGGTGCCCCTTGTCTATCGTGGCGGTGCCGTGGGCCGTGCATATCTCTGAATCTGCCCCCTTCACAAAAGAAAGCGCACGGAAAAGGCTGGCGCTTTCGGTACTTATGCGTGCGACTTGCGCGTCGCAACACCATATCAGAGTCCCATAGACCAAAAGTGCTCGCCATTGTGTAATATATGTTGTCAAGCGTCGTCATGTGGCATGTGTGTTATGTGCCTTATGTGCCTTATGTGCCTTATGTGCGCTCGTATGCGCTCGTGTACCCCTCCCGAGTTCCCTCTCTAGGCCAAGTTCGGTACAGTGGGGTACCCGCATGTCGTCAGCCGCTTTAGGAGAACATAATGATCGACAGCGTCGCTGCAACCCCTCCTCTTTAAGCTGGCTGGGTACGTACCTGGACCCTGAAGGCCCTTTTCGCGTGGTTCGAGCGTTAGGTACATAGGTACCTACACTGTACCTACTCCGTATTGGTGGAACCCCCGTACTCCGTAGACGCAAAAAAAGAGCCGCTAGAATACATAACTCCATCACGACCAACCGCGTGGATTTTCACCTGAGCATCATCCAGCTTTTCCCGCCGCCGACGTCACTGCCGCTTTCGGGCCCGCGCCAAGTTCTTCATCCCTTCCCCTGGGACCCCCTTATCCATGTTTTTTTTTGCTGTGGGGCCAACAAGGACAATGCGTCGTTGCCCCGCCCAGAGGCGGTCCTGCAGAACTGAGTGAGAACTGCTGTCGCCCGTGCTTGTCCCGTGACTTTGCCGTGAAACCCCTGGATTTGCCGGTGGTGCGGCCGTGAGGCTGCTTTCTCGGGCGTCCCGATTGGGAGCTGCAGGTCCAGGATGACGGGGTAGCGGTAAGATCTGTGTGGGAGATGGAAGACTTTGTGTGCGTGAAATGAATCCCGTACGAATATGTACATTATTAGTAGTACACACTGGATACCATACCATGCATTGCTGTCAAACTTTCTGAATCTCATGCGTATCACAGAGCACAATGTTACGGGAGTTGCAAAACTCTCATGCGTGACACCATCAGAATGTGAACAAGGAGTTACATCAAATACGCCACTGTGCATGGCTCTACTGACAGCATTCTTCCTCTTCCAGAGACCTTAGACGGGGCATGTGAGTGCCAGATTTCCGTACTGTGAACGGCGAAGCGTCGGCAGTACGCGCGTCAACATCAGAACCAACAGCAAAAATGCGCGGCAACTTCGCAATCGTCAGGGAACAGAAAATACAAAAGATTTTGGGGTTGAAAATGGTAACAACAAATAAACTAACACAGTAACTACATGTAAATGTAACGCCAACATCGACAAAAGTGTCCAACATGTCCAAACTAAAAATATCGGAAAAAATGCCATCATGTACTCCGTACAATCCTCATAGCCAAGTCCGGAACCCTCCCCAGTGCCCACACACTTGCATACATCTGCCGCCCCCCCATGCTCCGTACACCTACCTAGGTACAGCGTACTCTGTATCATGTAGGTAATTCATCATTGCAACATCGCATCAAGACTCTCTCCCAACACTCCCTCAATCTTGACAATCCACCTATGCGTCTCCCTCTCTACCACCTCATCATCATCTTCCTGCAACTCACTAATCCGCGGCAGCATCTCATGCAGCATCGACAACCACTCCTCTCCCAAAGAATCCGTCAACTCCTGCTGGCACTTCACCGCTGCCAGCCGTACTGGCGCGTGCTCCGACTTGAGCAGCTTCAACAGCGTCGCGTTGATCTCCTTCTGGTGGGCTTGCGAGTCGGCCGCCGCAGCTAGCTTGACCACCGCGGGGATCAGGTCCTCAGACACATCCATGGAGGTTGCGTGCAGAAACTGGTCCAGCAGCATCGGAGCAATGGCTCCAAAATGGGCAGGGGCCTGCCAGAAGTCGTCTTGGTCGTGTGTGAAGCAGGCGGCTAGCACTTGCAGCACTCGCGCCCAGAGGAGACGGTCTTCCGCAGACTTGGGGTTCACGCCGTGGAGAATCTTGACGGCGTCGTCCACGATGTAGGCGGCATAGTTTGTGACGATGGACTTGAGACTTCCAAAGAAGGTGTTGAGGAATCCGTAGGTGCTGTACTGTCGCGTGTTTCGGCCGCTCGTATCCTTCTTGCTTAGCCCGGAGGTAGCCCATTCGACCGTCTGGACGAATAGTGGTCGGAATGCGGCGTCGTTGAGCTTGAAGATCATCTTGAGTGCTGTTTCGTTGACCTTTGCTTCAACGACAGCTACTTCGCCAAGAGTTGCTTCGGTCTTGTCTTCTTCCTTGAGCTGGACAAGTCGGCGCAGATCAAAGGCCTTCATCAGGATGCTGTACAACGCTGACGTGTTTTTCGTGATGGTTGACTTGTTGTGTTTGTCGATTGCGGTCGACAGCACAGAGAGATATTCCGCGATGGCCTGCCATGATTCGAATCGGGTTAGCGCACGACGTTCTTGTGCTGTGTAAGAAGAAGCGGAATAAACACTTACCATGAAACCTGCTCCCATAGCCTTGTCCCAGTTGCGGTCTAGACTAGCAAAGAAATCCTTGGCATCAAGCTTCTTCGCTAAGATTTCGAGGCAGCTAGTTCTGCTCTCATCGGCATCTTCATCCAAGCCAGATTCGGCCGACTGGTACGAAATGTCTAGTATTTTGTCAACATGCGTCGACAACATGTACGGGAGATGCTCTGCCAATGAGTTGATGAAGCCGTAGCAGGCAGAATGCAATTCCTCATCCACTTCGTCGCCGTCCAAGCTGCCTTGCAGATACGCAATGGCTTGCGGAATAGCCACCGGCAGGATCGGTACCACTGCATCTTGTAGCACATCAACCAGCGATGTCAAGCACAGCAAGGCCATGACGCGCAGGCGCTGGTCTTCCTGTCCCAAGCAGTGGGGTCCGGCGATGGTCTCGCCAGCGGCAACGACAGCTTCCACATCCTTTTTGCCATACTTCTCTGCAATCTTGTCCACGCACGTCACCGCGGTATGCTTGTAACGTATGTCCTTGGACTCCCGAATAGCGGCCGTAAGCTGGGGTAAGAAAGAAAGAAGGGCGTTTCGGCTGGTCGAATCCGTGTTGCTCTCCGTCTCAACGCGCACTTCTAGTGCACGAAGAACCTTCTGGCGTAGGCCAAGATCAGGTCTGTCTAGTAGATTCTCCACAGCCTTGATGAACTCTGAGATGGACAACAAGTTCAGCAGGTTCGACAAGGCAGAGCCGCAACGTCCGTGCAAGACCTTATTCGTCTTGACAGTGTCGGCGAGAAGGAGGACCTTTTCTAGAAGGGACGAGTACAGCTCCCGCACTTCTGCCGCATTCATGTCCTCAAGATCTACCAGCTTGCTGATCTGCGAGCGGAGCTTCTTGTTGGCTAAAAAGCTGGAGAGAGCGGAGAGTTGTCGGAGTGCAACCTTTTCAACGTCTTTCTTATCGTCTCCGTCTTCGCTGATACCCAACAAGACGAAAGATATGCTTGGCTTAGGCTTGAAGAGGTCCGCGACAAGATCTAATACCTTAACGAATGTCTCCAGTTGTGTCATGATGTCGAAATTGTTGAGAAGCCCAATGATGAAAGAGAGCAGTGCATCGCTCGTATCGTAGCGGTCCACCAACATGCTAATGAGAGCGAAAAGAAAGTCGCGAGATCCGAGAGTCTCGACGAGAGCTACAAACAATCCTTGTCGTCTATGAGACGGTATGTGTTCATAGGCTGTCGTGAAGCTGACGAGAATGTCCGAGGCGCCAGCAACAGGACTGGTCTTGCCTTTGCGTAGGGGCCCGATCAAGGGAGGGATGACTTCTTTGATAGTCTGCGCAACCACATGGGCCGAGTAGTCGTCGCTTTGTCGCAAGACCGATGCCCCCATAAAGGTGAAGATTGGCATCACGCTGTGGAGGACAAGATTTGGTGCTGTTGTGGCCAAGTTGGCCACCAAGAGCAGCGCAGCATTTTGTACAACAGGACTTGATGACTTTTGGATACAGTTGACAAGCAAGTCGCCATAGCCGCCAGAACTATCAATCTTCAGCTCCCTGTCAGCTTTGTAGGCAGGCATCATAGCTAGAAGACTGCGGAGAATGAGATTCTGCAGATATCCCAGCTCCGAGCCAACAACCGTTCGGAAATGTTGTAGTTCTGAGAGTGCCGCAAAGAGCGCGTCTAGTAACTCGGGGTGTGAAACAGGGTCAGAGTTGTCCACGAGCTGTAGGACAAAGGTGAATCTACGTAGAGCTTCACTTGTTTCCGGCGTGACTTGAGTGATGAGAATCCTGTTCGCGTCGGAAGAGCTCGTTCTCCGTTTGCTGTTAGAAACTGGTTCCGCAATCATCTTTGTGCTAGTCTGAACTGTGGCCAAAAAATAGGACAGAATTTCCGTTGTAAGAGGAACCCCCCGAAGTAAATCAGCCGCCTCAGTGGCCACCGCGGAGCTGGTATCTGTTGGTGTCTTTTGGTCAAGTTGGCCATGAGAGATTGACAGACAATGCTCAGCAATGCAAAATTTGACTTCGGCCCTCATGGACGGCCACATGCGTCTGATTCGGCCAAAGACGGCGCATATAAGGTTAGTCTTACGTTGTTGCTCGGGGTGTTGGAAAATAGTAATGAGCGCGTCGATACCATCCAAATCGTTGGGGACAGTCACGTCGACAAATCGAAAATCCAGGGCTGTTGCGTCCAACTGCTCCACACTGCAGCGCTTCGTAATCTCGTCCTCACTAAGACCAGCCCACCACTTCAACAGTGGCAGCAGGACTTTGGTTCTGGTGGTACTACCAGCGCCCTTGACCTCATTCAGAGATTTCAAGAGTCTGCTCTTTACTTGCAGTAACGGAGTTGCCTCAGCATGAGCCGCGAGGAACGCAAGAACTGCCATCCTGGTCGATTGACCCATGTGATCCTTTTTATCTAGAGACGGCGGGGGAGTCACCTGGTACCTTCCTTGTTCAACGATAGACTTGAGAACGGAGGAGATATGCTCAGGATCCATGACACATTCCTCGGCCGTGGGGAGGATTTGTAGATGTAACAGTTTGGCGACAACGTCAGGCGTAAGCGCGTTCTTGTCTTTACCCTTTCCATACAGTGAGTCAGAGCCCCAGGTCTTCATCGACTTGGCTGCGACGGGTAGTGAATAGAGTTCAGTGATGGCGGCAATGAGATGAGCAGCCGCCTGCCGGACTCGCTTCGACGGATCGCTGAGGGCAGTAATGGCGTATGGGACCAGAGCTTGAATATCGACGTTCGCCTCGTCTCGGGATTGTAATCGTTGCTTGACCATGTTTAGGGCAGCCATCCGGGCGAGCGCGGGATACGGGCCACACCAGATTCGAATGAAGAAGCTGAAATACGTGCAGTCCTGCAATGCTGCTGTTCGTCCCAATGCGGGAATCTCGTCAAACTTGGACAGCATTTCCGTCTGTTGAGAACTTTCCGAAACGATGGAGAAGAACAGGTGACTGCATTCCTCGAACAGCTCCGTTGGCTCCGGCAGCAGGCATTTAGAGAGCCCTTCGGATTTCTGCGACGACAGCTCCTCAATCGCTGCTTGCAAATTTTGCGCCGTCTTGACTGACAGCACGTCCTCAGTGCCCTTCGTTTCTTCAGTCGCGGGAAGTTTTCTCGTCCTGAAGGAGAGATCCAGTTTCATCTCAAGTTGCTCGATGTCAAATTCGACGTCCTGAATGACAGATTGGATGATGTCGCCAGACTTCCCAGTGGTGTGTGACAGGGAGATTAGGGCGGAACCGAGTTCCCGGCGCAAAGCACCGTCTTCGTCATTGTTGTCGTTGAGCTCCAACGCTTTCAGAAGAAGTGACTTGAAAATCACAGTGATTTGCTTCTCCTTGAGGATCTGGCTCTCCAGTATCGACATGATAGTCGGCAGGCCACGGGAGTCTCCTTTTTTGGTGAATCTCTCAATCAACGCAAGGCAAAGGCCGTTGGCCAGCTTGTCGACCCTGCGCTCCCGGCCAATGTCCACCAAGAGAGGACCAATGTCCTGTACTTTCATGAGAGCTTTGGTGACTTTGCTGCTCATTTGCTTCGCGGACCTGAACTGGGCCATGATGGCAAGACAGACAAGCGCAGGGCGTATAGTCTCCTGTGTCCACCCGTGAACCGTTTGTTGCATGAAAGCAGTCACTGCAACATCCTCGAGATTGCCTTTGGACACAAAGATGGCCATTGCCATGTAGGAGGCAATTTGCAAGCTGGGAACCTTCTTCATCACAAGAGATTCTGCAAAAATGGGTCCTACTCTGTGCAGAAGAGCCTGCATGTTGTCGCTTTGCACCGCAGCTCGGCCAGATCTGGTCCTATCGAGTATGCCGTTGACCGCCTCGGTCATGATGCCACCCCAGAAAACAATCAAGGCTGGGTACTGAGATTGTTTCCTGCAAGATTCGAGAGTGTATTCAGAGATGAAGGAGAGAAATTGAGGATGATGAACTGCCTCATGGACCAGAACTGATCTTGGCGGAGGAGTTAATGATCGAATATAAGGGTCGAGAAATCGAAATTCGTGGGGTAGCTTCGAGGGCAGAATGGAAAGGAGCGTCGTAAAAGCGGGAATGGTGTGATATGGCAGAAACGTCATAAGCACGAGGGCCGTGTTTTCTTCGTGGATACTGATGTACATCATTTAGTAGGCGTTACTTATTCTGTATGACGTGACAAAGCGCAGGAAAGAGGGCGTACCGGAATCGACGAATGAGCCATTCAATGGCCTTGATTGCAGGCATGAGCCTCAGTTTACTGCCAGTCAGGTGAAGAAACGCCTCTATGTGGCGATCCAACTCCTCATTGTCTGCGACAGACAGTTGAGAACGATCCTGAGTCTGGCTGTCTTCGCTGAATATTGTTGACTGGAATCGCGCGAAGCGGTTATCTAGTTGACACAATTCCTCAAATCCTACATGACAAATCGTATACAATGTCTGGTAATTTTGCGTGGCAGCGACCCGAGGTTCCCAGATCAACGACTTGGAATGGCCAGCTTTTTGTGCCTTGACATCGAGGGTTGTCTTGGAGTTCGCGGCGATTTGCGCCAACTGCGCGGCAAGAGAGGTGGCCATAGCTACAATGCTTAAAGACTATGAAGTCTGGAAGCTGAGCTCAATATGGCGTTCTGGTGGCTATGTGAGCAGCCAGTCATGCGGCGGCTGATGGTGAATAGAGCTTCAACAAAGACTGATTTTGATATTGCCGGACGTGATGGCCCAAAAATGGGCCGAGACGGAGAAGTGCAGAAAAAAAAGTGGCGGCTTATCGATACGAGTATGTGTGACCCACCTTATCCACTTAGGTACCTCCCGACTCCGGACTCCGTTACCCGTAGAAGCAGGTTCCCGATGTTCTCAAGCCCGAACTCCAAAGGCGCCACATGGGGATCATCATTACCCTGCATTGTGCAAACTCAAAAGGACCGTTCACGCGACCTTTCTCATTGATTGACGTGACATGAGCTAAGCCATGGTGACCAACTTAACCCCACTTGGTTATCGTTTGGTACCTCTTTCTTTGACATTGGTCCTTGGCTTGTCTCATATGGGAGAATAAAAGCCCAGCATGGGACGAACACCCTCGGCGCAGGATCTGCGGGTCGACTCCCACGAGTCTTGTCGCTACCGTTGGTGACAGACACAATGACGGTAAGTCAAGCAAACAATGTGGAAAATTCTTTGTGCAATACTGACTCGATGCCAGGCTCCCTATCCCCAACTCGTTCTATTCGGCGACTCCCTGTTGCAACAATCTGTCAACTTACAAAATGGCTTTTCCTTGCAGGCAGATCTCCAGTCTCGTGAGCTCATACACTGTTGTGCCCCCGTCACGATGGTGTCGCCGACTAACATATTTTCAGGCTTTATTCGACGTCTCGATGTAGTCAATCGTGGCTTTTCCGGTTGGAACACTGTCAATGCGATGAAGTATCTTCCAGAGATATTCCCGGAGCCAACTCCGTCGGGGCCAAGGCTCAGGTATCTGGTATGACTGCGCATTCGTACCCGTGGTCTCCCTTGTGAAAATTCCCAAGTAACACGACCATAGGTGCTTCTGTTTGGGGCCAACGATGCCGCACTTTCATTGCCAACCGCTAGTCAACACGTCCCCATCGACCAGTACAAGGAGAACTTGACCAAGATCATCACACACCCACATATCAAGCATCACAACGCCAAGATATTACTGGTCACTCCTCCCCCGGTGGACGAGATCAAGCTGGCCAAGCTCAACGTGGCAGAAGGGCATGCGTCGGCACTGAGAAGATCTGCCACGACTGCTGCTTACTCCGAGAAAGCTCGCGAGGTGGCGCGGGAAAATCCAGGGGTCGTGTTGATTGATCTGTGGAAAGCAGTGATGAACAAGGCAATCAATATGACGCCACAGTATTATACACCGGGTGGTCCATGGCTGGGTTCTCCCGAAAATGGACAGCAGGGAGGTCTAGACAGTCTGTTACCCGACGGTCTTCACATGAGTGGGGATGCCTATCGAGTGTTTTACGATGAGATGATCAGCCATATCGGCGAGGAGTGGAGCGGCCTGCCTGCTCGAGACTATACTGGATACTTGTTTCCAGACTGGAGGGTTTTGAATCCCGTTAGATCGTAGCACGTGGCCATGAGGGCCAAGATACCCTGCCTCGAAGGTGGCGACGACTGCGTATAGATGTGGAATAGACAACTGATGGACCTTTTCTTCTCAACAAAACATACATATCAATAAAAGGGACCATCAATGGAAGCCTAAACTGCGTGGTCCGTCGTTTGTAACGAGAGGTACATATATGCCTGGTGGGGGCAGCGGCAATGGCCGAGGAATGAAGAGTGAGGAAGGGAGTTGTTGTCAACTTGTCAATGGATCGAAGTGCGAATGCAGTTCATTGGTGTTCACGTTGCGTCGTATCGGGTGGCTGCACCTGCACATGTGGGGTTTGGCCCGGGTGTTGCATGTGGCGCTGGTGGGCCGCTAATCCTGCGACTCGCGAGCGACGACTCACCCGCCATTCAACAATTCATCTCAAGTCCAAGTCAAGCGTTCGACGAGCTGGTCGTACAATCTGCATTCTGCATGATCATTGCTGCTCCTCAACCGTCCGTCTCGCAAGGCCAGTCGACGACGCTGATGAGCCCCTCACGCTCTACTGCCGACCCGCGAGGATGGACGCTCGGTTTCCCATCTCCCGCGACGATCTGTACAATTTACAGATGGAGGTCAAGCAGGTTCAGTATACCCAGACAAGCCACGCCGAGCGACTGATGAGACTGGAGAAGCGCAATGCCGACGATTCAGCATTGAAGTCTGTGTGGAACTCACCCTTTCCTGGCGTCTTGGGAGGCACACCCCATCAAGGTAACGACTTCACGCCGTGCACTCGGATTTTGATGCCTGCTTTTTGCTTCATTTCCACCAAACCTCTCCGCCCCCTTGCCCTTGTTCCTACTGTCCAACCCACCCCGCCCTCTCTGCCGAGACGGACGCACTAACATGCATGAATACTGATGCTTCATGGCAGGCCCTGTTCAGATGCCCAGCAATGATTTTTTTGATGACTTGGATGAGCAGGGAGAGGAGCTGCTCGGCTCTCTTCACCTGGGACCAGCTGAGGAAGAGCCGGTGCGCCGTGGTGCGGCCTCACGAGCTAATAGTGTCAGATTCGATGAGAGTGCGCTTCACGGTTCAAGTTGGGGCGGACAAAGCAACCGGCAATTGGAGGACTTTGGCCCGATACGCCCCGGAAGCGGCCTGATGCTGGAGCGTTCTCTTTCACATAAGTCTGACGGAAGGTACAGTTCTGCAGGCCACTCTATTCATTCACATCACTCGGTGGCGTCGGGTCGCGCAAGCAGTCTTGGGCTCGATAATAACTACGCCGTTGGCGACGATGACACATCATCCTTTGGGGCTCCTGGCCCCCCTGTATCGTTATATGTTTTGGGCACCGTGCCGTCGATAATTCGCTGCTGGCTGACGACGAATTTTGCTCACGGAACCCTTCTGTATGCTGATGTCTGCACCGGCTCCCAGAAATCCGTCGTCGAATCCTCTCTGCTTAAGGAGCTGGATCTCTTGGAGGAAGTGGAACGCGATAACCTCGGAGTGTACCGAATCAGACTTAACGTGTACCTGGCCGAGGCAGTGGTCACGCGACATGACAGTCGCCACGGCGCGCCTCCGAACGGGGCTGTTCCTTCGATGGCCGTCATGTTTGAGGTGTTGGGGGTGGGAACCGAGTTGACGAGCCCTGCCGCTGACCACAAGGGGATACGGATCTACATTGGAAGTGATGCTCTACGAGCCCATTCGGCTGACATTCTTTTTTCTCAAAACACTATGGTTCTTTACGGGGACGAGCACGAGCGATTGCGAGTACCGTTTGTCAGGCCCGAAGATGAGAACCTATTTCGCAACATCTGCACGACCAACGTGGTACCGGGGAAGCCCAAGTTGAATGCGACTGCGGCACCATTTGTTCTCAAGGGTGCAGTCTGTGGTCAGTCTGCAGAAAACAGCAGCAGAGGAACTCCGACCGAAATAACAGCACCAGCAGCACCAACGGATGATGGTGGAGAGCAAAAAGAATCAGAAAACCGGACGGCTTCACCCCGTGAGACCCATCAGCCAGATGCAGTGGACCGCAAATCCGACCCACGGTCAACAATACCTGAAACTAGCCGAGAAGTGGACAGCAGTACAGCAGACACAGCTGAATCGGAGCCCAGCACAAAGCACGGGCCCGGCACGTCAGATAGCTCGCAGAGAGAGTCATCAACGTCTACCGGGATATGGGGCTCATGGCGTCAGGGCAGCACTGGGCCTACACCCGACGGAACAAGCAAAGAAGCTGGCAATCTCAGCGGATATCAACCAGCAGGCCGAAGCAATCGCAACATGAAGGTTCTGAAGCCCCTGAAATCGAGTTGGTCAGCCTCAAACTCGCCCTCGACCTCGAATCCCAACTCCGCCAGAGCCGGTACCACGTCATACGAGCCCTGGCAGCCTCAACCAGCCAAATCTAGCAGCAGCAACACCGTAAACGGAAGAAGAAAAAGCCAAGCAAGTCTGAATGGTGATGGCGGCGGCGGTGGCCCGAGTCCTGTGAGTCGATGGGATGCGAAGCGCGCAGTCAGCTCAGGCACAGAGCTTAAGGTCCAGGTGTCTAAACGAGAGGACCAGAAGGGAGGGACACTGCCGCGGTCGTCCAATCCTGTGGGGGTGGCGTCTGCGTTTTCGTGGATGACGCCGACGACGACGAAGTCGTCTAAGGGGTCAGCAGCAGCAGCAGCAGCAGCAGCAGCAGCAACAACAACAACAACAACAACAACGGACTAGGTAGGACTGGCGGACTGACGGACTGGGGTCATCACCAATACGCGGTGTAGCAAGTGCCTTGTTTTTGTATTCTCATGATGATATGAAGGATGTGCTTGTAAGGTACTTTGTAGGGTACCTTTATCTGGGTTATGTTCTGTTCTTTTGCTGGAAGTCCATGTAGAGGGGGTCGGTAATTCACAATGCTTTTGAGCGGTCTTGCGGCGATATCTCCCTAGGAGTAGATGAAACTGAAGCCAACACAATATCTTCCTTCTGAGTGGACGAACGGAAGCTAGCATAGCATTTTCCTCGTGAGTGGCCAAGAAATCAGGCCAGCGAACTATCTTGCTTGTGACTCGTGAGTAGATCCAAATTCAAGCAAGCCAGCGCAAACCACTAATAAATACAATGTAACCCAAGCTCCCTAGCAAGTGAACAGAACATCTTTCTCCAGAATATCAATTAGCAGACACCCAATACAAAAAAAAATCAAAAATCCAGTGGCAGTCGCAAACATGGCATCCCAAAACAAAAAAAGGGGGCCATCCACCCATCCATCCATCCACCCAGCCTTTTCAAGTCCACGCATAAATCAAAACAATCAAATCTTAGACCCCGGCGGCAACCTCTCCAACACAGCCTTAGTATCCCCCACCGCCGCCTTCACAATCCCAATCAGACTCGAAAAAGCGTCATTAGCCGCATCCCCCACGCACTCATACATCCAACTCTCCGACGACGTCACCACAACGCCCTCCTCCCGACGAAGCCTATCCAGCGCGATGCGCACCTCACTCGCATTACAGCTGCTTACGGCATCGGCAATCACGTAGGGCACGTGGCCGGCATCGCGGAGGTCCAAGGCCGTCTGGGTGATGCAAATATGGGATTCGATGCCGACGAGGGCGACGCGCGAGCGCGGGGCGAGCTGGGAGGCGAGTTGGGGGATGAGCATAGAGAATTTGGTCTTGTCGAGAGGTGTGGCGGGGAGGAAGGGGGTGAGGACGGCGACGGTAGGACCGAGTTTGGAGGACGTTTGGGTGGTTGCGTAGATGGGGATGCGGAGGGCTTGAGCGAAGGTGAGGAGTTTGGTTGTGGTGGTGACGCTGGGAAGTTTTGGTTAGAGGAGGAGGAGGAGGAGGAGGAGGAGGAGGAGGAGGAGGAGGAGGAGGAGGAGGAGGAGGAGGAGGAGGAGGAGGAGTTTTTAAGTTCCGGGAATAAGAAGGTCAGAAACAAGGGGAGGACGGACGTACATGCTATCGAATTCGTGGATGGCTTTGCGGAATTTGTCCTGCATGTCGCAGACACTATGTTATTTTACGTTAGTGAAAGAAGACCGGTGGTGTGTTGATGGACCCCGCGGGCAATATGTATGCAATTGTCGTGTCGTTCATGTTTTGCTTCTTTCATGGTTTCTTCTTTTTGGTCTCCAACGTTGTTCAACATCGCGGGGCCGAGGGATCGTGGGGAAATCGCGCCAAGCCGTCGACCTACATACAAGACAACGGGGTTTTCTAAAAAAGACAACAACAAGTCAATCTCCGTTCTCGTGCAGGACGCACCAAAGCCAACTCTATTCATTCCCGTGCCACAGTCCACCGTCCACCATCCACCCATCACGCGATCAATTCACGTTCATCGGTGTTCGGACAAGGGACATAAACAATGTAACAACCGAAGTAAAGATGGGGGGGGGGGGGGAGAGTCCTCACCAAACCGCAGCCCACTGGCAACCCGAGACCCAGCCATTGCAGCAGAGCGCGAGACTCAACCCGACGTAGGGTCCTAGTAAAAAAGAGTCCGCCGAAAACGACTCGATGAAGAAAAAACGCGAGGGGGGACCGAACCGAAACTGCTGACGACCGCCCAAGAGTGCAAATGCGTGCGTGCGCGCGACCAAATTCATACACCCGAGAAGAAAGGACGAGGACGAGGACGAAAAAAAAAAAAAGAGAAGATTGATTGAACAAGGTAAAAATCTAAATTGTGTAGCAAGGGAGAGAAGAGAGAGGGCTAAGGAGGTAAGATACGGTTGGGTCTGGTCTTATAACCCAAGGGGCACGTTTTGATTCAAGGGCAGCAATTTTCAATTCAAGGGGCACAAAGAAAATGGTGAATGAGCATGAAATCAATATGGAAACCCCACCTCTCGAACCTCTGCATTTATTTATGTACAAATCATCAGGATTTCAGCTTTATGACCTCAGACCATCCCGTAGGCCTGTCTGTCTGTACCTTTGCCGAGGCGACGGCAGGTGGATGGGGGGGGATGGGGGGGGATGGGTGTGAAGAAAAAGCAATATCGAGGCACCGTGCGGCGAGCATTAAATCGTACATACTCCGTATGTAACTATGTAGTTATGTATGCATGTATGCATGCATGTATGTATGTATGTATGTATGTATGTATGTATGTATGTATGTATGTAGTAACTGTGCATTGTATTATTATGCGAACATGGCTCTATTTCTACACAAGGCACATGTTCCTCATGCACCGTACAACCTTGACACGGTATGTACGGAGTACGAAGTACGGAGTACATGTGGGCTTTTCTGCAATGCGGGGTCCGGTAGGTCGCACGACAGGGGGGTGGGTTGGACGGCGGAATATGTACCGGCTAAGGGGATAAGGACCAACGGCGGGAATGAGAGCCGTCTGATACTACATATGTATAGGTACGGAGTATGTATGTATAGTATGTATGTATGTGTACATAAATACAAGATATCTACGGAGTCCTCGCCGGACGGGTACTCGGGGAGCGGCAAATGCTCTTCACCCGCTTGGATATCTGGTGATGTGTCTCGCTTATCTTATTTGAGCTGCGAGCTGAGTTTACGATTTCATGCTCCTCTCATGCTGTAGATGCCGTCTCGACGCCAAGGCTTGGTGTGGTATTCAGTATGACAGAACGTTTAACGTGGTATTTCAAGAAGAAGCGGTAAACGAAACACCACAGACGTTATTACTCGTATGATTATGTGATTAGTATGCAGATAAACAAAACATGTCGAACGGTGAGACAAGTAGACAAGGACTAGCTAGACAACAACCATGTAAACACGCAAAATCCATCAACAACCAAAATGTACCCAAGTAAGACAAACTCCAGCTCATCAATGATCACCCATCGTCCGCCATCCATCAAGCCGCCACCTCAGCAAACCACGTCCTCAACAACCCCGCCAACGCCGTCGGCAACTCCTCCAAATCATGTACAATCAGATAATACTGAAACGGAAACGTATCCAAATACCGCTCAATCACCACCCGACTCTCCCCACTCCCATCCGCAGCCTGCACAAACTTGGCCTCCTTCAACTCCAGCACACTATCCCCCTTCTTCCTCCCCGTATCATCCATAATAATAAACACCAGCATAATCCTCTCCTCCATAGCCTCCCTCAGCAGCCGCCTAATCGAGTCATGCGCAGACGACGGCGTAAGCCCATCCGACAAAATCAACCCCAACTGCCACAATTCCGCACCCTGGCCACCCCCCGACGACGACGACGGACCCTGCTGCTGCCGCGCCTTGCGAAATATATCCAGCGTCTGGCGAATCAGCAGCGCCACATCCGTACTATCCTGCGCAAAGCTGAATTTTTGCAAAACCCGCGCGCCGGCATCCGCAGACGCAAACGGCTCCGTGAGCTCATGCGCCGTGAAGACATCGCGACCGAAGCCGACTACGCCGACCTGTCCGGCCTCCAGCATGGCCAGTGAGCGGGAGACCATGACGAGGGATTGCAAGGCTAGTCTGCCTGAGGAGGACTCGCCCATGCTTTTGCTGTCGTCTACGCAGAGGAGGATCTGGTAGCGGCGCTTGGAAGGCAGGGCGCGGCGCATCCAGATCTTGTCGCGCTTGTAGCTGGATGCGATGTAGGGGATGATGCGCTTGATGTTGAGGCGCTTGCCTGTGCGGAAGGACCCGCTGACTTTGGTGCATTGTGAGGGCGTTAGAATGAGGCGTAGCTGCGAGGTGAGCGCTAGGGAGAGCGCTTGTGACTTGCTCTGGAGTTCGCTCCATTGCTCGAGGCATTCCGTAAAGTCGCCGTCCTCTGCGCGGGCTTGGTCTGAGATGTGTGTTGTTGAGAGCTGCTCAGATGTCTCGTCCATCTGGGCGTCATCTTCGGCGTTGTCCTGCCCCTGCTGCGCCTCGTCATCGTCTTTTATGCTGTCTGTGTCGTCGTGGTATTTGCCCTGCCGTGTTTGTACGCCTGTTTTGGTGCTGTCTTCTGCTGCCTTGTCTGGTGCTTCGGCCGCGTCCTCCTCAAGGTCCATCTTGTCTGCGGCATCTTGATTCTCGTCCTCCTCCCCAGCGTCTTGTTCCATGGCGCGACTGTCTTTCGCGGCCTCTGTCTGCTCTTCTTCCTCGTCATCTATCGCCATGGCTTCGTCAATCGCTTGCGCCTCATCCTCGTCGGCTTTGCCCATTGCCTGGGTGTCTGCGGACGTCTCATCGTTTTGTAGGTGCTGATATTCGCGACGTCCCTGCTCCTCCTCCGCCGTCTCAGCTTGGTCTTCTTGCGCTTCCTGGGCAGACACGTCTTCCTGCTTGGAGTCTTGGATAGCCGTGTTTTGCCGGTGCCACTTCTCCAGCGCGTCGCCTAGTTTTCGGAACGGATCACTACTGGCTGACTCCTCCGCGTCGTCTTCCTGCTGGGACTTGTCCACGGTTTCGTTGGCCCGAGATGTTTCTCCTTTGCTGCCCGCACTGGTGTCTTGGTCGGCGGCTCCGTCACCCATCTCGCCCTGGTCTTGTTGGGCTGCTTGAGCTTGGAACTTTTCGTCAAGGTCCATGGCCTGCTGGTTTTGATCGACTCCGGAACTCTTCACGTCGCTGGGGGCAGCATTGTCCACGTCGGCGTTGGCATTATCCTCGTGGGGTGCCTGGGGCGCTTGGTCGTTTTGCTCCTCCTGAGCCTCGTCCTCATCGGCTTCATTGTCGACATCGGGATCCACTTCGTCCGTCACCTCGTCCACGCCCTGGCCAACTTCATCCTCATCAATCTCGTCTTCACTTATCTGCTCGTCTTGTCCAGCCTCCTCTTGCAATGGCTGCGATGCAGCAGCTTCTTCCATTTCCTCATCCTCGTCCTTATTAATGGCCTCCTGCTCTTCAGGCTCATTGTCCGCATCCTCCAGATCGTCCAGATCATCTACTTCTTCGCCGCCATCGTCGCTCTCAGAGATGCCCTCCTTGTCATCCAGATCCAACTCCATATCTTCCGGGAGATCCAGCGTCTCCTGCTGCTCGACATTTTGATCTTGTCGATTCAACTCCTCCTGAGCATGAACATCCTCGTCATCCTCGTCATTCTCCTCCTTCTCCACATCTTCCTCCTCACCCTGCCGCTCTTTGTCGTCCTTGCTCTCTTCCGGTTCGGGCTGAGGTTTTCCATCTTTCTTCTTTGTATCCTCTTCTGTCGCCATTTGCTCATCATCATCTTGCTGCTGCCCATTTGTCTCATTCCCTTGCTGATCCTTCTCAGCCTGTTCATCGTCGTTGCCATCCCACATCTTCTCATCCACTGCAGTTGGATCAAGATCATCGACTTCGCCGGCTTCTTCATCCATGTCGTTCTCTTCCTCTTCCTCATCATCACCCTTCTGTGACCGCTCGTCTTCTTCATCCTCTGGTGCAACACTGCCCATCTCGCCCTCCATGTCCTCATCGGCCATGTCCACCGCATCCTTCTCATCTTCAATGCCCTCATTCTTCTCCTTGTTCGCCTCTTGCGCCAGCTCAGTCAGATCCTCATCGTCCTTGATATCTTTACTGATATCCTCCGCGCCTTCGCCATCACCCAGGCCCGTGCCCGCTTCCAGCTGACCAGCATCGCCTCCTGATGTTTCGTCCGACTTTTCTTGAGGGGTGCAGAAGCCTTGAGACGCAATTTGGTTGAAAGCTTTGGTCAAGTTGTAGGCCATGTGCGCCGTCGCGCGGTGCAGTTCCTGGCCTTGCTCAATGCTCTGCTCACACAATGAATAGAATTGGTCCAGAATTGGGGAAGCAAGACCAATAATGCAAACTGCTGCCTGGCTCATGAGAAGATCGTCGTTCAGTGGAATTTGCTGCATGATGTCCATGCAAGTATAGATTCTGCGTTCCACGCTGTCCATCCGAAGTTGGTGGATCATGGCCAAGAAAGCCTCGTTGTGTTTGGTCAGCCACCCAGGTTCGTCTTGATCTCTAGGAATCGCCATGCCGTTCTTCTTGGCTCCTTCAATCGCAACAAGGACCGCATCCGTGAGCGTCGATACTGAGTCAGCAAATTCGATGAGCTTGCTGTCTTGCTGAGGAATGTGGACATTGGTGGCCTCGGGATGAGTCCATGTAGAGAGGTGCCGAACAATGAATGCTAGATCAGGACGCGCCGTCGCCTCCGATTCGAGATGCTCGTTCAACTCTTTGAAATCAGTCAACACCATTTGCTCCAATTGTTCGTGAGAAGCTGAGCTGAAATGGGACGGTAGACTGAGGAGACCACGTGCAGAAGTAGACCGTGTACGCATCCGAGTCGCCCACTGTCGTAGACCCTGTATCACATCCTGGTTGCCCACCTGGCCAATCCTGCCGTGTGTCTCGATGAGCCGGAGAGCAAAGTCAATGCCATGAACAAGCCATGGTAGCAGGCGGGGCCACGTCGTGAGGTGTGTTTTGACAACAAGGGCCCCGTTCTTGGAAACATCGCCGAGATTCTTGAATTGCGTCATGGTATGCCGCAAGCTATCGCGCTGTTTGCTGACTGTCCCAAGACTTCGGCGCTGAGACAAGACAAAATGAAGCAAACCCTCGACAAAGCCCACGCTTCTGACCGCTTCGGCACTCGACAGATCCTCCGAATGTTCCCGAGAAGCCTCCCTAGCCCGCGGTGCAATATCCAGTGTTTTATGCAACAAGTATTCAGCCTCTTTGGCTGCTGCACCGGCCTCAGTCGTCGCTGAGCTGAGTGCCGCCAAATTCGACAACACGACAGGAAGCGAGCTCTGATCTCCGAGTTTGTCTTGAGACAAGTTGTGCTGCAGCCCCATCGCCCGCAGGTCCCGCAGCGTGTCGGCAAAGAGCTTGCGCTTTCTGGTCTTGAGATGCTTGACCTGGTCTTTGTTTTCGTCGTTGAGCACCGAGGGAGTCTCCTTGCGTAGTTCAGCCATGGACGCGTTGAGCTCAGTGACAAACTCGAGTACCAGATTCGACACATTGCTCGAGACCTCGGGACTGTAGGCAATCTTTCTCATCACCGAAATCGTCTTGGGTAAGTGAGCTAATCGCCTGTGTCGTTCAAGCCATCCGGGTAGTGATTTGTCCAGCAAGGCAGATCCGACAGTCGACACTTCAGTCGCATTCGCACCGGGATTGGCTACCATGCTAGCTTTCATCGTCACGTCCTCATCCGGGAGACCCTGTGCAATGTACAGTTTCATTTCCTGGCCCAGAACGCCTCGGAACTTGCGGATTAGTCTAAACAGCTTTTGATGAGATTTTCGAGCACTTTCCCGCAGGGCATTGATATTCGTGTCTTTCCAGCTTGCCATGAGGAGCACATCCTTCATCTTCTTGTCAATAGGCACACGACCCTTGTGAATGGCCTCTTCAGCCGTCTTTTCGTACCGCGAATAAAATTGCACAAAGTTCTCAACGGCAACGTAAATGACGTCCAAGGAAGGATAATCGTGAGACAACATCTGGATGTGGCTCATCAGTTGGCGCAGCAGAGCCACTCGAGTTTTGAATTGACCTATGATGGAGCTTGAAAAGTAGAGTTCCAGATTCTCAATCAGAGACTTTGTGTAGGCTTGCAGCTCGGTGCGTTTTTCAACCATGGTTAACGGCACTGCAATGATTACTTGGTAAGCCACAAACCACCAAGAGTAGGCGTCATCTTGGCACTTCTTCTGCTCCATATCGAATAAGTTAGCCCATGTGGAGAGCTCGAGTCGGCGCCATCTAATGACGGTGTCGGTCAGAAGATTATGGAGGGACAGGACAGTGTAGATCTT
Source organism: Claviceps monticola (assembly GCA_018360055.1). NCBI lineage: Eukaryota > Fungi > Ascomycota > Sordariomycetes > Hypocreales > Clavicipitaceae > Claviceps > Claviceps monticola. Next base: position 47,845 of record SRPP01000010.1, read on the forward strand.
GCTAGCCCAGCCGCCGAATTGCCATTCGTACACATGAGCATGAAGATGTTCGACCTTGGGTAGCAGTTTTGCTAGAGGCTCTCCGTGAACCTGCTCGGTGAGCTTGTCGCAAGACTGAATCACGTCCGCTAATGTTTGCATATGTCCAATCTCGTCGACCAGTTGCAATTCGCGGAAGCGAGCCTTTATTTTGTGCGCGAGTGAAACCAGCTGTCTTGCCTCGGTGAGGTTGGCGTCCGTGTAGAAGTTGTACTTCTTGCTGTTCTTGTCCTTGTTGTCGCTGCTAGAGACCGACGATTGCAGTTCTTCTGTCTTTTCTCCCAACAAAAGAATCGTACTGGCCAGCATCTTGGAGTTGACGCTGTGGTCGACACTGTCAGCACTCTTCAATTCAGTAGCAATGCGTCTTGCCACAGCCATGCAAGAGTCATGGAAAGCCGTCGCCGGGGTTTGTCGATCGAAGAAAATCTTGCGATGGGCTTCCGCCACTTTCAAGGAAGTTGTCCGGACTTGATCCTTGTCAGCGCCAACAGTCGCGCTAGCGTTATTACCATCGTCCTCATCATCACGATCAAAAGTGGGAAACAACTCGTTAAACTCTGCAGCGTCGATTTCTTCTTCGTCCTCAAACGTGCCACGGAACCTGTATAGACTCGTGTTGGCGGCCTCCGCTTTCCTGTCCGCATCCAACCTCTTGTTCCAATCGTTGTAGAAGCTGTGGAAGCATTCGAAGACAGCTTCTCGGTTTGAAGTAGAAAGTTCTGCTAGGCCATCAATCGCCACGTTGGTACTGGCCAAGGTGAGAAATTCGAAATTGGTGTTGTTCTCTGCCTTGTTGATCTGGAAATCAGGCTGTTTCAGAGAGCCCAAGAATGGTGTCAAGTTCACGAGATAGCCAGTCGGGGCATCCAAATTCGTGGCCCGGGTCGCATCACATAGCGAGAGACCGACCGAAAGACAACGCAGGATGTTGACAGCTGGCTGCGCCATGTCTTGGTATGCTTCGAAGCGAGACGAGAGACGGTCGATGAGCCGCGAGACATTCTCCCGGACCAGTTTCAATGTGTCTGGTTCAGAACTTTCTAGACTTGAGCCGAGACCATTCATCATCGTCTGTAGCCCATGATGGGTTATTGTCTTCAGAATGTTGGAGAATTCGGCGTGGAGTTGCGTGAGACCAGATCTTTCCGGCCGGAAAACAGGTCGAATTTCCTTTGGTGCTGGCCCGAGTTGGTCAATTTGACTCTGTACAAGATCGATTCTGGCGCTCGTAGACTGTCCAGTGAAACTGGATTGGAAAGTTTTCAGAGCAAGCAGCTTGTCCTGAAGGGACTTTTCGAGTTGGACGTAGAATGCCAGCTCTGCCTTGGGCTGCAGCTGCGGATCAAAGATTCGATCCGGGACGTAAAGCTTGACAAGCCCAATGCTGAGGTGAAGCCAAGCCAAAGCCGAGAAATGCGTTGCTCTGCTTGACTCAACCCTGGCAGCAACGATGCCAACAATGGCAGGAATGAAATGATCCAGAGTGATTTGTCGAAGATGAGCAGCATCAATAGCCTGAATCAGCTCGTCAAAAATAGGATTGGCCGTATGTAGACCCTCTTGGGCATTCTTAGAGAGTGAGCTGAAATTATCTTTGATCTTTGCCGCACACTTCACCAACTCAGTCTTGAGACGCGATTCATGGGCTTCGAAAGTGTCCAGCAGAATGTTCCAAAGCAAGTCGTTGAGGTTGACAAGGGGATCTGCTGTAATCTGCGAAGTCAATGCAGCCAATTGCTGACCAAGAATGGGCAGTTCTGTCTCCAACAGAGACAGAGAGCTCAAGCTTACGGTGTCCATTTTCTGCAGCTTCTCCCACATGGAAATCGTCAACTTGCCGTCCCAGACATAATTGCCCTGTTGGGCCAGATGAGCTAGGGACTGCAATCGAATGGCCATCCCAGAAGAACTGGCCACCATCACCATCGTACTCTTGGTGGGCACATTTGACAGAGTTACGACTTTGCTGTCGAGCTCCAGGCTTTGATGAGTTCCGTCTGCTAAAGATCGCAGCATCCACAACTGTCTGAGATATTCAAAGTCCGATGCAAAGAAGGGCAGGGTTTCGTGGGACTCATTCCCGATGCGAGTTTCTAACTCTTCAATCGCAGCTGTCAAGTCCTTGACGAGCTGCTCACTAGACATGGAGTCGTTTCTGACGATTTCGTAAGCGCCAGCCAATGCCTTTTGAGCTTTGGACAGGTCAGGCAGAGACGAGGCAGCTTTCCAGCGAAGAGCATCAAATCTGGCGGCGAGTTGATCGAGCTCATTGGACCTCTTGAATTCGGTTTGCGTCGAGATGGGAGTTGGTCGGAAGGCGTTCCAGAGTGCTTCCATGCTCAGACCCGTCGATAGCTGAAAGCCGCTGTCGAAGCAATTGGATAGCTGGTTCATGGTATGTGATAGAAAAATGGCATCGACCTCCTGCATCGCCATAGACTCGGCAAAACTTTGCAACTTTCTGGTACCCAGGGTCACATGAGCGTGGAAGTATGCTTCGTCAAATTCCTCACTGGAAGATAGCGAAACAGTCTGTTCCAAGAAAAGTCCTAAAATGTCAAGCAATTGGAGACGCATGAGGAAGGAGCCCGACAAGTCCAAGTCCTGCTGCATGTAATCTTCTATCGCGGCCATGGTCGATGACAGAAACATGCTGAGCTTGACCGTCGAGTCTTTGGACACTGCTGCGACGCGATCGCTGATAAGCGAGCGCTGCAACCGGCTCAGAGAAGCCAATCTGGCCGCTTGCGCCTGGCCGTGGTATTTTTCGATGGCGAGGCGGATTTGATGTATGCGCTGAGAGGTTTCATATCGCACTCCCATCCATGGAGCTAAGGTTTCGTGGGGAAGTAGCTTGGAGATAATCCGGTTATTCAACATGTGTATTGGCTGAGCCTTTGAATAATCTCCAGTGGCCGCGGCTGGTAATGTGGAATAGAGGTCCATGACATTCCGAAGGATATGCGATCCATGAGGCGTTTCCAGAAATTGCAATAGTTCCTGCGCCACTGATCTGAGTTGCTCGTTGCGCTCTCCCTTGCTTGAAAGCTGGTTGACGAATCGGAAAAGCAGAGACACATCAGCAAGGGACAGATGCTCGACCGCGACCCGTGACACGTTTGCCATGAGAAGATTATCTGCGCCTTCCACGGCTGTAGACAAGTGTGATGATTCGTGGTAGCGCTGTAATCTTCCCTCGACCGCTGATATTCTGCTGAAACATGAGGCCGATTCCGGCGGGGGAGCATGAATATGGATTTCGATAGCTCTGTTCCTCATCGCTCGCGAAAGTTCTCCGTACTTTGGGTCCATGGTCAGAAAGATTCTGAAGTCTGGATGGGGGCGGATCATCCTTGGCTTGCCATTCGAGTCACAGTGCTCGTTGATACTCAGAAAGCCGTTGGGCTCCAACAAGGAGTTCAGGCGATCTAGCACAGAGGCGTTACACATATTGGCATTGTCCAGAACCAGCCACTGACCGGTGACAAGCGCTTTGACAATCACGCCGTCAAGCCACTCGAACCGGGGATTATCAAGATGAAGCGGTCCTTCGAGCAGATGCTTCACCCTCATCAGAACAACACCAGCCTCGGAACTGGCTGAAAGCTGTTCCAATATAGCGTCAATGGCAATTAGTATGTTAGCGAGATGACCATGATCACCATTGTATGCGTCAAGAAGATGCAGCAACTTCAAGACTCCATCGGGTGCTGAAGACGGAACCAGTGACATGACGGAATTCTGCAAGTATTCACGAAGTTCAATCAAGGCCGCATTGACTTCGCGAAGAGGATCGGCTTGTTCGAAGCCACCAACGAGATCCATGGTGTCAATGTCTGCATTCATTGGGAAGACCGCCAGAGGTTTGCCGGACAAGGCCGCAACATAGTTCAGCAAGGATGATTTGCCGTATCCAGAGGGACTGCTCAAGATGCATGGAATGTTTTGCTTCACACACACCATGATTGACTCCAACTCCGCCAGTCGGGGGATAATATCGATATTTGGCAAACTTTGAGGCTGTACGTCCAAATTCCTCGGCAAAAGCGCAAAGCCCACTTGGCCGAATCTTGAGTTCAAGTTGTGATAGAGGCTGTGACTCCGAGGCTGCCAGCCGACAACACGAGCAAAGAGTTCAGTCACCTCTTCTCTGTCCCTTGTCGTGCGGAAACGTTGTCTAACAATGATGTCGAGGAAGTCGTCCATTTTCGCTCTCTGAAGCACTGGATCAGACGAATTTAACAAGTGCAGCCATCTCAAAACATCTCGAAGGTTGAATTCCCAGGGGCCTCCTTGACCGCCGAACACCCTCTCCACCACGATCTGATGCTCCAGTTGAGATACAAAGTTGATGAGATGTGCTATGACGCCACTGTCGAGTTTGGGAAAGTTATGAGACGCGATGAGCGCCAGATCCTCATCTTTGAATACGTCGGCGTATACGACAATGAAACGGTTGACGAAGGAAGCTGGCAGACCTTTGCGACCGCCACCTTGGTGATGTGGGTTCTGAGCGGCGAACAAACGAAAGTCGGGGTGACGTTTGAAAACTTGATCGAGTTCGGAGATGTAAACCTCACCACGGTGGTCCAGACAGGCATTCAACCCTTCCAGAACGGACTGCGAGGCGAGGTTCATCTCATCCAGCAGAACCCATTCGCCCCTCTGCATGGCCTGAAGAAAAGGAGCATCTCTCCAGGCAAAATTCCCGGCTTCTTCACCTTCGACGGGAACATCAGTACCGAAAAGATCCATCAAATCAGTCTGGTCCGACAGGTTGATTCTTGTGAGAGGTCGGCCACATGCCTGCGAGAGCGCGGCTACTAAGGTTGTCTTGCCAACACCTGGGCTGCCTTCGAGAAGAATAGGCTTCTGCATCTGCAAGGCGCGGACCACTCTCATCGCGTTTAGTCTGGTAGTCGGAGCATGGAACGCGAATGTCGGGTCTGCATGGCCTGTCGGACATCGAGGCGTGCTGAAGTCTCCGATGGAAAGCAAGTTATCCGTAATGACAAGAGCGGGTTCTGTCATGTAAATCTCGGATACGTTATTCCCAGTCATCTCGCTAAGCTTCTCCAGGCACTCCTGTCTCTGGATATGTACGGTCTTCAAGTCTGTGGCCATCATGGCCGATGGATTGGCTCCGATGCTGTCAATAAAGATGGCTGCTGCGCCGTGCACAAATGACACCAGGGGGTTCTCAGCTTCGAAAGTATTGATGAATTGTACCCAGACAAGAATCTCTCGAATTGAAAAAGCAGTCGTTGCCAGAGGCCGGAAAGTCTGGGCGAACCAGCGAGCAAAGTCCACCATGGCATCCACCAAGTATTTCGATTGATCCGACAGCTTGGTTTTGACAATCTCGTAGATATCATCGCTTTCGGACAAAGGTGGCACCCAGATCTCGGTAAATCGATTTCTGAGAGCAGGCGACAGCTCCTTCTTACCAAAGTCACCACCCGGGTTCATGGTGGCAAAAAACTGAAACCCATCAGCGCCAACTACAAATGAGTTGTTGACGCCCTTTTCTGCCAGCAGCAATGTTCTTCCAGGTTCGAGAACAGAATTCAGTCTTTCCAGAACAGAGTCATCTGCTAGTGAAATCTCGTCCAACAAAAAGAAATGACCACCTCTCATGGCTTCCACCAAAGCGCCATCAGACCATTCAAATAGTGCTTTTGACCGGGTTTCGTTTGCGACGATGCGGTCCCGAAAATTCTGTGGAATAGTATTCATGATCGACACATTGAGAGTCTTGTACTGGGCCAGCTTTTCGTCTAATGTGGGAGGGATATCGTGGCCCAGGGATTCGAGGATTGTAGTCAGGTCCGCGCTCAAAACTTCGGCAATGGCACCGCGATTACGAACCGGTCGCTGAGATCCGATCAGGTCACCTGTCTCTGTATTTTGATGAGCATTGACAATGTGCAGTTCTTGTTGGAGAGCCTCTGCTAGCAACTGCACGACGGTAGTCTTGCCGCACCCAGTCTCACCGACAAGTAGCACTGGTTCGTTGTTCTTCAACGCGCGAGAGACAAGCACGTAAAGCCGCCGCATGGCGTGCGTCCAAACCACACCTTGTGCATTTGACGCCTTGGCTACCATCTTCAGCTCGGGTGCTTTCGAAGCAAAGTACAGCTCGTGAGGGTCGATTTTGACTTTGAAGACCTTTTCAATCACGTCTTTGACAGCAGTACGCTCCTCCTCCACACGGACTCTCTCCGCAAGAAGCATGAACCCGTGTGCGGCGATTTCTTCTCGAGTGTCTGCTTCTCTGAGGGCCCAGCGAAACAGATCTCGCAGGGTGGCGAAACTGTCCTTTTGTTCGAAAAGACGGCTTGTCTGACGAAGTCTAGAAAGCTCCTTGTAGACGGTTACAATGCGGCGACAATCGGGTGGTGATGTGGTTCGGCTTCGTTGCTGAAGAATATACTCCAACTCGTCCTCCGGAATGTCGTCGAAATGCAGTTCCAGAAATCGGTTTCTGAACGCCCGTGATAAGACTTTCCGGCCTCCGTAAAGACCTGGAGGGTTCTGAGTTGCAAAAAGAATGAAGTTCTCGTGAGGACGAACGACCTCTTGGGTTTCGGGAATGAGAAGCTCCCTGTTATCATCCAGAAGGCGGTTCAATGCTTCTAGTACATCGGTTGGCGCCAGATTAAGCTCGTCGAGCACGATCCAGTGACCTTGTCGCATGGCCTCAACTAGCAGCCCCTCTTGAAAGCGTAGCTTCCCATCCGGGCCGGATACGTAAGTCCCCAGATATTCTTGGAGGTCAGTGTGTTCGTGATTGTTGATACGAACAAACTTGTTGCCAGTAAAGTTGGCGAGGTATTCAATCATGCTCGTCTTTCCCGCCGATGTAGGTCCCTGAATCAAAACGGGGAATCGCCTCGTGGAGGTCGCTCGCACCAGATTCAGAAGGTTGCGCTCCACGTACGGAGTAATGATGTAATCCTGGCGCTCAATGGGGGTTTGTTCGCCTTGGAATAGCCAGTAATGACGGTCGCGATTGTTGTTCTGGAATTTGACGTATTGACGGCCATCATTTGGGTGCTTCGGAGGTTGTGACAAGAGAGACTGAGGGTTGCCGTGTTTGTCAAGAAGGTGATGGTAGATGAGCGGCAGTAATGCTTTTTCCGAGTCACGATCTAGTAGCGTTAAAAAGCCCATGGAAAATCCTTCATAGAGTGCTCGTCGAATACTGTACAGTGGCGCAATAGTGGTAACATAGCTCAATACCCGGGCCAAAGTTCGCAAGCTGAAGTGCGGAACCTCGTTTGCGCCGTCAACTAACCGTTTCTCCTGCGCCATTCGTTTGGTATTCATGTAGAGGCGGGCAACATCATCGGCGGCCTGGTCATGCTTAGTACTGGTATTTCCAAGGTAGGTCTTGATGATTGTGAGGAGATCTTTCAGATCTGTGTCGGGGCTTTTGACGTAGAGCTCGGTAAACCGCGATCGAATCCCAATCGGCAGATCTCGTTTTCCAATGTCTGTGGCAGGGTTCATGGCACCGAATATGCGGAAGTCGGTGTGCGCAACAATTTTCTCAATTTCGCCCGTCTCGGAAAGAAGAATCGAAGGTCGTTCCTGGGGCCCAGTGAGCAAGTCCGCGATGCTTTCCAAGGTATCAGGGGAGGCGAGGTTGATTTCATCCAGCAGAACCCAATCGCCATTTCGCACAGCCTTGATCAAATTGCCCTCGACGAAGCTGAATGCAAACGCGCCGGATCCTCCAGATATTTGAATGTCGAACTGGTCCAATCTCTGAGCAAAATTCGTCCAGCGAGGCCGCAATTCTAAAAGTGATTGAAGTTTTGATTGTGTTTTGCGGCGTTTGGCTGGTTGCTCTGAGACATCCTGCGTGGTATCTTCCTGCTCAACTTGAAGCGTCTCTAGCTGAGCCACGATCTTGACAAACATTTTTGGTGCTTCCTTCCATAGCTTAGACAGCTTGGACCACTGGGATTTGGCAAAGCATTTGCCCGCTTGTTCCAAATACTTTTGGTTCTTGGATGCAGATATTCCGGTGGCGGCGAACAAATCCTCAAACTCTTCCTTCAGTGGCACTGCCAAACTGCGCACATTCACGGGCTTGAAGCCACCAAGCAAATCGCCCACCTCGCTCTGTTGTGACAAGTTAACGGCGATTAGTTTGTGCCCTAGTGAGTCTGCGAGCTGCTGTACAACGGTCGTCTTTCCAATACCGGTCTCGCCAACCAACAAAACAGGTTCTTCATGCTTGATAGCCACGGCAATCTGCTCCAGGAGCCTTTTTGCGTGTGCTGTGCTTGCAAAAGGGCGTTTGGATTTCTGTAACTTTGACGACGCTGACTTCTTCTTGCGTAGTTGGGCCCGTCCTATACTGAAGACTCGCTCGGTCTCGTCCAAAGGGGGTATATTGGCAGACAGATAGTGGTCTGCCCGGTCTCTGGACATGTGCATCTCCTCTGCGATTGCGTAGGTGAGGTGTTTACCGAGTTCAATGTCGGGACAGCTGCCGACAAAGCAGTCCAAGGCCTCCATGAACATCCAGTCCCGCGTCGTCTCGCTGATAGGCTCGTCGCCGTTAGTAGAGCCAGCGGTCAACAGACATTCTTTCAGCCTGCGACACCATTTCAGTAGATCACGCAAGTTCACCTGCCGATCCATCACACTTCTTCCACGGGACATGAGGGTAGCATTTCTGCTAAGTTGCGAAAGGCGATTGTGGACAGCTAGGATTCCAGGAACATATTTTCGAAGCATCGGGTACGTCTGGAGGATGACCTCCTCCACTTCTGAGGGAGCGAGAGGCTCAGCAAAGAAGGGTCGCCAAAATCGCATGCCGACAAGCGAAGGCAGATTCTCTCGTCCGTTGAGTCCTCGTGAAGTCCGTACCGTAGCGAACAGCCGAAAACTGCTGGCGGCCCGTATTCTCTCCCCACGACTGGGAATCAGTAGCTCCTTTCGCTCGATAAGGGGAAGTAGCGTGCTCAGAACTTCTGTAGGGGCTCTATCGAGATCTTCAATCAGAACCCACCGGCCCTCCCGCACTGCTGTTGTTAAGACACCTGGGCGCCACTGGAAACTCCCGGGCTTGCTGTCTGTTGAATAGAGTCCGATGAGCATTTTCGCGTCGGTTTGTTCGTTAAGGTGAAGCGTGACCATGTCTGAATACTTGCCCAATTGCATAGCAAGCTCATGGACAAAAGATGTTTTCCCAACGCCTGCCATGCCATGAAGTAAAATCGGATCGTCGTTTCGTAGCAAGGTTGTCAAGCGCTCCATGTTGCCGGTTGTCGTTTTCGTCATGACCAGCGATGATGGGTCTCCGATCGGCCCATGAGGCCTGGGAAGTAGTGCTTCGCCATACGAGATGGTGTACGGGGTAAGGTTTTGAAGGCAGTCACCCTCACTTTCTTGTTGTAAAGCGCCCTTTACCTCCTCCCGCAAAGCCAGCACTTTTTGTGCCCGTTCCTGCTCAAAGAGTGACAGGAAGCCAAAGTCGAGTTCGGCACCATCAATAAGCCCAACGATGGCTTGTTCCGGGCCTAGATAGCAGTCGATCAAAGCTTCGAGCTTGAAATCTGATGCGTGAAGAAGCATGCAGAAAATCTGAATGGCGAGATACCTCACAGGCCGGCTCCCATGCGTAAACAGAAATTGCATGTACGAGACAGATGCAGCGGGACTATACGTTTGAAAATCAAAATTCAATAATCTCCATAAGGTAACGAGACTTTCTAGTAGATCTGATTCGTTCAACTCCGCCAACGAGCTCTCGTCGTAGTTCTGAAGTAATAACTGGACCGGTGATAATGGCCTCTCATTCGAGCCAGAGGTATCACCGCCTAAACATGGTAGAAAAGAGACCAGGTACGGCGCAAAGGGTAGAAGCCGTGCGAATGAGGACGCAATTCTGATGCGAAGAGCCGGGAGTCCGGCGCTCAGAATCCATCGCGCACAGATATCGGGAAAGACATTTTCAAAATGCACAAAGACTCGCTCTGTAAGTGGTGAGCAAAGGGCTGCTTGGGCGACACCGTCCAGCAGCTTTGCAGTCGAATGTTGCCGGATAATGCCGAGCAATTCCGGGGGCAGATGATCCAATACAGTCGCATCCGCCAGGAGCGACCTCGTCTGCCTCGAGACGTCAATCACGGCCATGATCGCGTCGTTTTTCGACCAAATTTTCGTCGTCGTGTGGTGTTTGTTCAGTCCTCTTGAACTTCTCTTCTTACACCCTGCATTTTACCCAGACACTTTTTTTCTGACAGGGGTCTGAGCCGGGAGTGGTGCGACAAGTTTTTCCGGGCCAATCAGCATCGCTGGTCTACGGCACCGAACGCCTCCACTCGAACGTCGCGAGGCATCCAGCCGTGGCGAAGCTCGAAAAACTTCGAGGACAAGGCTCCAAGGAGATCGAGAAAGCTGCCCGCGACCGATCCCCTCTCGTTCGACGACATCAACTCGCTCTGCGCCCCCTCCACATCGACAACCATGGCCATGACTTGCCGGTACGCCGCGCAGAGCTGCGCTCGCCAATTGTGCTCTGTTCGCCCTGTCAGATCATCTGCACCACTGTTTCGTGCTGCTTCTTCAGCGAGGCGGTTCAACTCAACAGAGGCTGCTGCCACCAACCCCAAGATTGCCGAGATTGTCGACCAAATTAGCAAGTTGACATTGCTTGAGACCGCAGACCTGGTTTCGAGCCTCAAGGTGCGCGCAATATCGTCACGGGATGAGTGAAAAATGCGATGGCTGTTGTTGCTGACTTTTGGAGGACAGAGCAAACTGAACATCCCCGACATGCCCATGGGAGGCTTCGCCGCTGCTCCTGCCGCCGCTCCTGCTGCCGTCGAAGAGGCCGAAGAGGCCGCGCCAGCCGCCGCTGAGAAGACACTCTTTACCCTCAAGTTGCAAGCGTTCGACGCTGCCCTCAAAGCCAAGGTCATCAAGGAGATCAAGAGCATGTTGGGGCTCAGCTTAGTAGAGAGCAAGAAGTTTGTTGAGAGCGCGCCCAAGATGATGAAAGAGAACGTTGCCAAGGAAGAAGCCGAGCAAATCATCGCTGCGATGAAGGAGTTGGGCGCCACTGTGGTTATGGAGTAAGAGGGTCAAGTTGTCTGGGGGGGCTCCGAGCGATCGACTATCATGTCTACCATAGAAGGCCGATATGTATGTATAAAGAACATGAAGAGATTTACCACCTGTACTAGTATCTTGAGGGTGTGTTATTCACATTCGACATAGATTGTATGAATCAAAGAGAGAACCGCATTATCCAGGTGCTTCGGTTGGACACGTTCTTCTCACTCTTAAAATTCCACGCATGACAGTACGAGACCACTAGCTCAAACCAAAGCTAAGCACAATTTCAACAACTCCTATGGGGTATCAATTGACATGTTTTTCCAACCTGGCCTGTACCGCGACTGCCATCAAAAAAATGCGACTCCGTAAACACCAACGCCATGCAATGCCAACGCACGTGAGGGAGACTCCCTCTCAGAATACAGATACTAATGACGCTCTCCATTAGCAGCACGCCTATGGGGACATTGCTGCATGATCATTTCCTTCTCAAAATCATTGGCTTCTTCAGTTAGGAGCCGATCATCATCCTCTCCGAAGTCGCTCGTCTCTTCCCACAGCTTATTCAACTCTGCATTATCCATCCTCGGAATCGCCCAGATGCTCTCGCGTTGTCGTTTGTGCCGTTCCCTATCTTCCTCTATGCGTTGTTCTATTTGCCGCTTGTCTAAACGATGTGCTGTTAAGCTCTGGCCAGACTTGGGCGCAACCGTAGCGGTAGATTTTAAATCGGCCATCTCTTCGTCGACAGATGGTGAGGCAGGGCTCAAGTCAGCGTCATTGTAACGATCTTTTAGAACGTCTTCGATCTGACTGACTGCTTGAAATTCCAAATGGCCTTTGCTCTGAAGACCTTGAAGAACCTGTAGCTTTTATCAGCAATCAAGCTTCCGCTGCCTCTGGTCTCTGAGATGACGACGAGGCAAGAGTCTAGATCCTCCACTTACCCTTCTCACCACTTTGACATTGGTAGCGCCAGAGAAATGGTCAGGGGCGACGGCATCGACTACTCGAATAATGTCGCGCTGCATCATGCGAATGTAGTCGGCATGGCCGTGTTGGGCCAAATCTAGGAAATGCTCAATAAAGAACATGATATTCGCACGAGTATTCATGTTGGTCTATGACAAAAGGAAAAGTGTGAGCGTTTCGTTCCTACTGTGTTCCATGGCAGGGTACAAAGCTTCTTACACGCTCTACTTGCTCGAGGATGCAGGAGTGCAGATCTTCGTCCATGTCTTTGTACTTGAGGGCATACTGGGCGGCCTTTTGCGCAGAGTTCACCGAGGCGTTGAGGTGCTGCAATTGCATGCTGAAGCGCATACGAACCTCGAACGGGTCCGCCATGTCGGTGTTTGATTATCGGTTCGGTCGCGAAGGCACTCTGTACGGTGTCAATCGCGTCGCTCGATGGTTGCAGCAGTATGGGCCGGCGGTTTGAAGGCTTCAAGTTGAAGCGGCAACTTGATCCACAGCGGAGCGGGAACCGTGGTCAAGAAAACTGCATGTGGAGTCACTGGGGTTCACCAGTAATGGAGACAGCAATCACACTTTCTCAACTCACACGACATAAATTGAGTCATTGACTCCTCCTCTCAATCATTCGAGCAAATTTTGGTCTAGCATTTCTCATATACGTCTTAAAGCGTTCGCCGGTTCCTTTTGCTTCTCTGTATCGACAAGTCCCTGCCCAACTTGCAAACTGCACATACATCACCCACATATTACAACCTCGCCATTTAGTAAGGAGGTAGCTACCAGCAAGCAGTTACGCAAGATGAGTCCTCAACAGCATGGCGATTTCACCATGACGGTGCTGGGATGCGGTTAGTATATTCGATTTCTCTTGCATTCTTCTCCGCCTCACCCCAGATATGTCTCGCAACCAGAAAACAAGATGGGAATGAAAAGGGATCAAAAGCCTCATAGCAATATCACAGGCACCATGGGCATCGCGATCCTCAACGGCATCCTCACCTCCCTGGCCGAGATCAACGGACCTCGCCCCCTCCAGTGCTCAACCTCCGGTACATCAACCCCCGGAGAGGAACGGCCGCAATCGCTGCCATCGCGCTTCATCGCCTGCGTCCGCAGTGCCGAAAGCGCCAAGCGAGTCAAGTCAGCCCTGTGGGAGCACTCATCCATCGTCAAGGTTGTTCAAAACGATAACATCGCCGCTGTGCAGCAAGCGCAGGTGGTTCTTCTCGGCTGCAAGCCCTACATGGTGAACAATGTCCTCGGCCAGCCCGGCATGGCTGATGCGCTCAAGGGCAAGCTGCTCATTAGTGTCTGCGCCGGCATCACCGCTGAGCACATGGAAATTGCACTTCACGGATCCGTACCCTCGACGAGTCCTGACGAAGATGGACGGTGCCGCGTTGTGCGTGCCATGTGCAACACTGCTGCTCTCATCCGAGAATCCATGACCGTCATCGGCATCACGGAGCCTCCCCTGCCCGCGCAGTCCAAGGCCCTGGTCACCTGGATTTTTAAGCGCATCGGCGACGTGGTCTACCTGCCGTCAAATAACATGGACGCCAGCACGGCTCTCTGTGGATCATCTCCTGCTATGTTTGCTTTGATGTTGGAAGCTGCTATTGATGGGGCTGTAGCCATGGGATTGCCCCGTGCAGAGGCTCAAAGAATGGCCACTCAGTCCATGCGCGGCATGACTGGCCTCGTTCAAAGTGGTGAGCATCCTGCTCTGCTGCGAGAGAAGGTTTGCACCCCGGGTGGGTGTACGATTGGTGGACTCTTGGTCTTGGAAGAAGGCCGAGCGAGGGGCACCATCTCTCGTGCTATTCGCGAGGCAACGGTTGTTGCCAGTCAGCTTGGGAAGGGCGTGCAGGGCGTAAATGGGACGAGGTTCAACACCACTGGGTGAGAGGTGTGCAAAGACAGATGAGCCATCGTATCGACTGGTGATGGACGAAAATTAAGATATGAAAGGGAAGAGGTATACACGTGCGGGACGGTTCAAAGCTTGGACGGACAGACATAGAATGTGAACCCACTCCGGTGCGCATCAAATTCATTCAGTGATCCATTGGTGACAGAAAGCTACACTGGAGACACTCTTCATTACGACGTACCCCCTCCTCCTTGAATCATGACCCCAACGCCAAAATCTTGCTATGTACTTGATTGTTTCGTACCCCCATCCGTCCAACGCTGTTTCCGCTAACGGTTCCCGACTCTCGCCTTTTTGCTCACGTTCTCGGACTCAGCGTCATCCGGCTTACGCTTGCCATTAGAAGATGCCGTCTCTCCATGCTTCGAAATCCTTTCACTAGCAGCCAAAAGTCTGGCATATTCCAACTCGACACCTGCCAACGTCTCCTGCAGCTTATCGATTCTTTCCGAGACCTCAATCTGAGACAAGAGTTCTTTGTTGTGTTTGTACAGTCTCTGCTTGGCAACCAATTGCCAAAGCCTTTCGAGATGCTTGTCCTTCTTGGAGGGCCGCGGAGGTGCATCGTGCAGCATCGACATGGTGGGCCGAACAGAGAGCGGAAGCTGGGACATGAGATGCATTTCGAGGACGCGAGAAAACTGTCGAGGTGCGATTTTTGCCCTTTGCCGTATCTCCTCGAGCTTGTCTTGCCCAGTAATCAATTTGGGAATAACCCCCTTGTCTGGGATGGTGACGGAGGTATTCAGTTTGAGGTTCTTGAACTCGGGTATTGATCTTAGGTAGGCGAGATCGCAGAGATCTCTCAGATCGTCAAACGCCTCATTGGGGTTCTCAACGGTGAATTCATGTGTTTGCTCATTGTCGTGGTAGTGCTGGAAAATCGATTTGTACAATTTCGCTCCATTGCCCTTGCGCTGGAATGGCGGCAAGATGACGAACTGGGACAGCCTCGTTCTGCAGGGGAGCGTGGTCAAGTCGAGATTTCCTTCGGGAAGTTCCCAACTGTCTCCTTCCGGTGGGGGCGTCGGAGGTGATCGGAAATAAAAGAACCGATATACTGTCGAGTATCCGACAAAGACGTACGACTTATCGTTCGGATTGTCGAGCGACTTTTGAACACGGTAGAGCATAAACACAGTCCAGCGGTCTGCATCGGATAGGTCCTGCTCGGGCGAGTCGGATTCAGGGTCTGAGCCTATATAAGAACCACCCTCGATGAGAAGGGGAACGAGAATCTGCACCCGAGCATTCAGCTGCATGACAGCCGAGTCGGCCAAGCTCCCCTTCCAGATCTCATACTGTCCATCTGGGCCTTCGATGGTCTCATGCAAGGCACCTGGGGGGTGCCAATTATCGCCAAGCTTCTGAGCGCTGCTTTCAAAGTCGGAGCTTCTCGCAAATGCAACTAAAGAATATATCGTCAGCGCATGCATCAAGAGAAGAGCTAGGTGTGAAGAGGGGAAGAATTAGTAAATGCCACAGCTGTTTGCTTACTTTTCGGGAGATGTTCTTGCAGCACAGCCTTGACGTCTGTCGGCTCATCCATGCCAGCTGAAGGTGTAAGCTTGTTGCTGTAGGTAATTTGCACATGTGGTCGCATGTCATTTGCCCTGAAGCGCAAACCGATCTTCAGGCCCTTGTAGCCAAAGATTTTCTCATCCTCGCCAAATATGGGGTATGTGAAATCTGGGTGAAAGGTATCGACGAGTCGGAGTCCGGACTTTGACGGCGAAACAAGGCTCAGGCTGAGCGCATCGTTGGAATCGGCGAGCCCTGGTCGCTTGTTAGTTGAGCGGAGACATGGAACAGAGAAGGAATTCGCATGTCGACACCAACTTACAGTCGGTATAGTCGGGTAGAGCGGCCATGATGAGAGATGCAGGAGCTTGCAGCTGGGATCAGACGATGGCAGACAGTTCGAGCGCAGTGGTTGTGGTGGCGATTCTTGACGAGGCAAAGCTAAAGCTGAAGCTGAAAAGACGCGTTGGCACGCGATTTGCGCGCGCCAATCAATTCAATTAAAACCTGATCTTCTGAAGGCTGAAGGCTGAAGCACGTTGGCTCCACATTTGAAGCGAACGACTTGAGTGACGAGTCACCTGACTGCCTGACCCCGTTTGCTGGCTGAGCCGCGTTTGTTGCGTCATGTTGTCGAGGGACTTCGGGCCAGACTCAGACTTGTACTCGTGCTGCTGTTGCTGGCAGCCGTTTTGTTCACAACAATCTAGAATTTCATCCACAGCGAGAACGTGCATGGAATTCCTCATGCGCCCGTCGTCATGGCTCACATTACCAGCAGTGCCGCGCCGGTCGGGTCCATCATCTTCTCCATCGTCGCGCTACTCGTAATATCGGTCATTGCGCTCTTCATCTTGCGCTACTACCTCCCGTTGCGGACGACGCCAGGCTTCTACCTTGTTCCGATCTTCTTCGCCCTATGGCTGCCGTCAATAGCTGTCCTACTCGTGCCGATAGACTTGGCGTCGAGCGCCGCGACGAACGATGAGGCTACCCGAGGAATCTGGCTTCCCGAGCGTGTCGTTCTAGTGTCGTGGCGGATTACATATTGGCTCACCTTTGTGTTGACCTGGTCAGTGACCTCTTTCCATTGACTTTCCAAGATGCGAGAACTGAATTTTTTCTTTCTTTTGTTTACAGGTTTATACTACCTCTTCTTGGCGAATATTCGGATGCCGGCTATCACGAACCGAACGACAAGCTCGCGTATTCCCTCCGACAAAATGCCCAGTACTATGCGATTCTGCTTGGCTCCAGCGCGGTAGGGTTGTTATATGTAATCACAGCCTACAGGCTCTCTTTCACGTCGCTCAAGGGCCTTATAATGACCCTTGCGTACTGCTGGGGACTGGTGCTGGCCATCTATCTCATGGGTCATGGGCTCGTAGCCATCCCACGGCGAATGATTCGCAATGCAAGCATAAGTGGCAGGCTACGGCGCTTGCAGACGCGCGCGCCAAAGGTCCATGAGGATATGGAGGACTCGTTGATAAGCCTGGAGGAAATCGAGGCTCAGGTGGAGGAACTTGGCCGACGAAAAACGGGCACTGCTTTGGATTTCCAGGAGTGGATCGAGGAGTTGCAGGAACTGGCGAATATCTGGCCGTCGTCTCAGTCTCAGCGTGGAGTGTTGGCTGCTGCTACCTCCATGGCGGGAGCATCAAGTCGCAACGTGCCGTCCGTCATAACAGGCAAGTACTTGGCCGAGCTGAACCGACAGCTCGTTCGTGCTCGCCATGCCCGGTCTCGATATGTCGATGAGTGGACCCAACTAGTGCATGAGGCTGGCGACTTGCAGGCGATTCTGAACTCTGCTGCGTCCAAGAAGCTTGAGTTTGATCAGGTGTCACCGCATGCCAGCGCGTGGGACAAGAGTCAATTCCTGACTCCATACACCAGGTACATCTGGTATTACCACCTCGTACCCTATGCACACGTGGCATTTGGGATACTTCTCGGCTTAGCCTCAGCTTGTGTTGTCTGGTCCGAGCTGGTGCGATACACGTTCCCGCGACTGTCTGTGATCCGCCTCAGCGTAGTGCATCACTGGGTTGGTGAAAAGCCAGAGGTGGGCTTTGCCGGACAAGTGCTCTCTGCCTTTTGGATCTGCTACATGTGCGCTGCAGCGTTCCTATCCATGACCGAGGTCAAGGTCTGGCGCGGTCGCGCACTGGTGAAGCGCAACACGGCTTACGAGTCGGCATTCTGGTACTCCATGCAAGTTGCCAAGCTGACAATCCCGCTTTCCTACAACTTCATGACATTCCTATCCAAAGAGGTCTACCAAAAGACGGTCTTCTACCGATTTCTAGGCCAGTTGATTGAGGAAACAGCACCGGGTCGATGGTTCGATGACGTGTTCCCCATCGTGGTTTTGTTCCCCGTCGTGGCGACCACATTTGGCTTATACGGCCGAGTGAAGCGCATATTCGTCGGCATGGACGTGATCGGCGACGATGATGCTAACGAGAGCGCTCCTTCGTACGGCACTGGCTCTTGGCGAGAAGGCCGCGATCTCATCGAACGCGAACACGGCGGCACCACGACATACCGCCGGCGAGGCGACACTGCAACAAGAGTTGCCGGTGTAAGCGCAGCAGCGCCTGGTCTGTCTGATCCCTCTTCCAGAACCTCGACAAGGCCGCCCAGCCGTCCTCAGAACGTGTCCGCAAATGTGCCTCGGTCCGCGTCCTCTATTGCCGACGAGGTCCCTGAAGACGACAACATGCTCCAGATCATAGGCCACCGGATGAAGAATACGCTGGACAATATCGAAGCGCCAGCGTGGTTCCAGGATCTAGGCAAGGGCTTGAAGAAACCAGCATGGATGGGCGGTGGAGAAGGCGACGCGAACGGCAGCGCTCAGACGCCGGATATTCGGCGATGGTTCGGGGGTGAAGGACACGTTCGATTGTGAAATTTCCTCTGCTTATTCATTAGATCATTTGCACATTGTTATTTAGCATGCATAAGATGGTGTTTTTGGGTTTCCTGTAATGGCTGCCGAACAGGGGGGCATCTAGCTAAAATGCCATAAGCCAACCAACTTCCTTCTTTTCGTTTTCCACCCCCCTCTTCTTTACTTTTATTTCTTTTTCTAAAAGCATACGCGTGATGCAGGCATGCATGGATTGTGGCGTTTGAGGTTTCCCTTAGCATAGACGCCGTCATGGCTAGAGTGATCTTTCCTCTTGATGGAATGTTAGAGAAAGACTAGGACGACATACGCAACTCGCAATTTGTTCTTTGCTGAATGCATTTTTTTGTTTTTGACGGTAGATGCCTTGCACGCCCAGGCTCATCTTCGGGTATCAGAGTATGACAAGAGGGAGACCTTCCTTTTTCATGCCCTTGCTGCTCATGTCATTACAGTAGCATAGCCGGGTCGTGCGGCAATTTTGACACACGATTCAGAATCAAGATTGACATGTACACACATGTATATATCGGTGGCTCATCATCAGAGGCTACTATCTATTGTCAAAGTGTGCATCGTGCCGTAAGACTCTGCGGCTTGTGGTCTTAACATGTAAGCCTCCTTCTCCATTAGGTTAAAGATTGAAATTTGTTTTGCAAAATGAAACTTCATTGTATGCGCTCTGTTACTGCTCGCTATTCCGAATTACATGTCCAATTTCCACCTACACATCTCCTTTGTATATACACATATGTCGAGATATCTCCCTATATACATCCTCAGGATCAAATACGGCCCATCACGATTCACGCCCTTGTAGATCAAGTACATAGAAACCCCTAAGATCTAGGCGCACCGATAGAATTCCACGTATGGGCCTTACTCATAGTCCTCTTGCGCAGATGAAACATGATGTCCTTTTCCATCTTGTCGATGCTCTGCTCGAGATCCTCATCGTCCTTTGCGTAGCGCTTTTCGCGGCGACGATCATACCACATCCAGACGGCGACAATGGCAGCCGTGATGGGGATCGTGACGGCGAAGTAGATCCAGAGACCAACCGATACGGGATGGGCGGCTATAGAGTGTCAGGCTGGAGTTGGAAACTTGATATCAACCTCGTTGAAAAAATAAAATAAAAAAAAGAGCCTCTCACATTCTTGAAAGTTAAAAAACGTCATGCTAAACACCGAAGCAAGATACGTCCCCGGCAGGAACAGCGTCCCCATGAGCGAAATTGTCTTCATAGCCGTGCCATCCCGCTTACTCGCATGCGCAATGCGGCGCTGTTCGCCTGCGATTTCGAGATTGAGGCGCGCTTCCCGCTGAGACATGATATTATACAGCTGCTCCCAGAAGAAATCCATTAGTAAAAGGTCGAGCCTTCAATCTTCAATGTCCTTCCTTTTTGGGAGTCATATAAGGAGAAAGAAAAAGGTGCGTGGGAAAGGCGGAAGAGAAGTATAAGAAAGTAAAAGAGATAAAACACACCGCTTCCCGCTGCACCTTGAGTCTCTCCAGCGTCGTATGGATATAATTCTCCAACCCCTTCAGCTTCGCCTGGTAAAACTCCAGCCTCGACGCCATACTCCGATGCAGCTTATCCATCTCCCGATGATGCGCCCTCTCCGCATGCCTCCACGCCTCAATCACCCCCTGGCCCTGGCCCTGGCCCTGCTCCTGGCCCTGCTCTGGCTCCTTTTCAACTCCCTGCCGCCCGTGACTCCGGCCGTGGTCAAACCGCCGCATCGCCTTCTCCATTTCTCGCACCAGTGCCCAATATGCCTGTGGCCTCTTCCACATGACGTGCCCGTGACACTCGACCAGATCCCTATTCAGCCCATCCACCTCCATGAGTCCATCTTGGAAGTACTGCTCATGCTCCTCGACCTCATTCCGCAGACTCACTGCATTTTCCAGTCTGCGCAGCCAATCCCGTGCGTCGCGCTGCTTCTGGTCATTCGTCGGAGAGAGATCATACGAGAGGATGATGATGGGGAGAAGCATCGGGTGGCCGACTTGGGCTGTACACGCCCGAACATGCTGCAGCGCGGGGGCGATATCTGAGGAGGGTGTCCCCTTGAGGAAGCCAGTCGTGAGACGAGTGCGAAACGAGTGAGAGAGGAGCATTTCCCAGCCGCGGGTTTTGCCTTTTTTGCGGACGTCGGATTTGCGGTGGATGATTTCTGTTACGGTGTCAGTGGAGGTGGTTGTGTCATGGTCAAGCATGTTGTGTTCTCTCTCTTGTTCGCTCTTCATCTGGAGGAGATTGTGTTCTCTCTCTCTCTCTCTCTCTCTCCTTTACAGTTTCCTTGGAAGAAAACGAAACGAACGAAACCGAAGGGAAAAAAAAAAAGGTGTGAGAGGGGTGAAATGATAGACGCACGCAAGTGAGGATCCTCATCATCCTGATCCAAACAACACCAGAAAAACGGTCCCACCACAGCCGTCGTCTCAATGCCTCGAAACGGCAACTTCATCACCCTCACCATCTCGGCGTACGAGTCCCGCGGCAGCGACAGAACCTTGGGCATGAATGTGTCTTTGTCTTTTGCGCTCTTCTGCACACTATGTATCTCATCACCTTCCTTGTCAGAAACGGCTGCATAGTCGCGAGCGTGAAGAACCGGCTTGGTTTGGTCTTGCGAAGCGAAGATCAGCATGAACTTACATGAGGCGCATGCCGCTCACTAACTTGACGTCGTAGGGGAGGTTATCCGGCGGCGCGAAGGCGCCCTGTGAATAATGCAATGGTTTTTTTTTTAGTAAACTGCTTCCATCATTGTTTCGTTTCATCATTCCCCCCCTTTATTTTTCGATCTTCTTTGTTGCAACGAGTTTCCAAACACGAAAAATAAAAAGACCGCAAAAAAAGCAGAAAAGTAGCGGAAAAGGAAAGAGGAAACGGAAAAGCAACGTACCCGCCGATTCAAGAAATTATCAAACTCATCCCCCGTCAACGCATGCTCCTCGCACGAATTATAAAACGGATCCTACATATCAATCCACGTGTGAGAACTCGCATTATGCCGCATAAGGTCCTCGCAGGCGGCCAAGACAAGTACGGGCACAGCACGGGTACGGTAACGGGTACGGTATGTACCTGTAGGCTGTACCCCTTTGCAAGAGAGCGGTGCAAAACCGTGCAGTGCAGTGCAGTGCAGTGCAGGCCGTGCGCCTAAAAACGCAGCAAAGCACCGCACCGCACCGCAAAGTAAACCCAAAGTAAAACCAAGCAAGCATCGCAGGATGATGGATCATAACCTCAACAGCACAAAACGAACCGAATAGTTGAAAATCTCCAAATACCTCGTCACCTCATCCACAGTACGACACTCATTGACATAGTGCCGGAACATGTAGTCGTCCATTCCTGGCTAGAGGGGTTACGCCGAACGCGTAAAGCGTATGCGTAATGTGCGTACCTTATCGGCGGCGGGACGAGACGAGACGAGACGAGACAAGACAAGACAATCGCGGAGTGGCGGTGGGGAGAAAGAGTTGCGACTTGCGTGGCGTCGTTGGAATCTTGGATGTAATGCCAAGTCGTCAAAGGTTGTATGTAGTCACCGAACCAAACCGAATATCTTCGATCCGCTTCTTGGACCTTGGTTCGGGTTGTCTACTTGCCAATTGACTCGTCCTTGTCTGTCGTACGGAGTCACGAGTGTTGTCTGGACTCTGGACTCTGGACTCTGGACTCTGGACTCTGGTGTGTTCGCAAAATCTGGGGTTCACGAATCACAAGCCCGCATCGGCTAATTCGTGTAAAGCTATCAAGGGCAACTTTCGACGCACCGAGAGGTATCGCTCCCTCGTGTTCTCGTGGAGAGGGTACCTGAACAGGGGGTCGAAAGTACGGCCTACGAAGCTCCGGTGCTTCAATGACCCCTGTCGCAAAGCTACGCCTCCCGTTTCGACTGTAACTTTCAAGTTTCGACACGTCCAGCCCAAGTACCAATCCATTCAAACACTTGATTGACATGCCCGCGGCACTTTGTGCACCAGAGAATCACCTTCTAATTACTTCCCCTTCGCGTGCCTAATCATATTGATCGTTACAGGTGCCTTGCGGCCCCCTTTCCCTTCGCAGCTATGTATGTACTGCTAGGTACTTCGCAAATACTCCGTACATCAATGTGGCACGTGCGCGATATCCCAATTTTAGCATCCCCTTGTCGGCGGTCGCGTCCTTGCCTGCCGACTCCATCTCGCGCCCAACTTCCAAGAAGATAACAAAATACACCGCCTAAAGTATACATAGTTGCACAGTCACCTCTGCCAGAGACCTCAAGACGGATCAAAAGGCTCGCTTCGTCCGTCCAAGCTCCGACACACCTTTGATTACAAAACGCAGAGCTCACAGAGCCCATACAGCGCCTTTCCTTCCTTTCTCCAATCTTGTTTCCACTCTTCGTTCAGAAATCGGGGAATAGGTGAGCATGGCTAGAGAAACGAGCCGTCAGTCATCTGGAATGCTATAAAGTAAAGGAAGCAGCAACATACTCATCATTCCCGACAATAACTCCGTTTTGTTCAGGGTCTTCGGGATATCTGTCAAACTGGCTTGCATCGCCTGTGCCAGCCTTGATGGGCGGCGTGTAGGGAGCATCGATATCCTTTCGAGCTAGTCGGTCCCATGTCACCTCTGCGAACCAGGGATGGTTCTTGACATCTTGTGAGCCACCGTACAAGTTACCCAATCTTTTGGTGAGGTCGGCTGTGATGAGTCGCTCGAGCAGATGTTGTGCATCGGCATTGATGTACTGTGGATACTTGACTCGGCCCTTGAGAATGTTTTCGTATATGCGCATCGGCGATCCGCTGTCCCAGAACGGGGTGTAACCGCAGAGCATCTCGTATATCAAAATCCCCAGAGACCACCTGCAGTGTTGGACATTTAGTGATGCTGAAGCTTCCGTTTCCTCTGAGTCTGGTCGACGCGATCTCGAGGTGGTTTGGCTTACCAGTCTACCGACTTGTTGTATCCTTTGTTAGAGACAACCTCCGGAGCGAGGTAATCCGGCGTGCCACACAGCGTCCACGTCTTGTCCGGAACCCTCTTTGCAAATCCAAAATCCGTGATTTTGAGGTGGCCGTGTCGGTCAAGCAGCAGATTCTCGGGCTTAAGATCTCGGTAGATGATGTTTTTCGAGTGCAAGTATTCGAGGGCTAGAGTCGCTTCGGCGGCATAGAATTTGGCAACAGGATTCGGAAATCGCTACTCATGGTTAGACCGTCCAACGCGAACAGTAAATTCATCATGACAACAAGAGCGTGCGTCCATGGTCCACACACGGTAACGTACCCCAGATTTTCTCAGCAAAGAAAACAGCTCTCCACCCTCAACAAAGTCCATCACCATGTAGAGACTTCTCCAATCTTGAAAGGTGCCCCAGAGTGTGATGAGAAAGGGATGCTTGACATCGCTGAGCATACGACGTTCGTCATTGGTATGCTCTACTTGCTTCATCTTGACCACCTGGGCCTTCTTGAGCACTTTGATGGCATAGAACCGTTGGTTATGCTTCGATTGAACTAGATGAACTCGACCGAAACTACCAGTGCCAAGCGTCCTCAGAATCTCAAAGTCGGCCGACGAGTACTTGCCCTTTGTTACGCGAGAGATGCTCCCTTGGTGCTGGTGGTGAATTCGCTGTTCCGGGTGCTGCAGAACTTGCTGCGGCAGCTGCTGTTGCGGATGCTGAGGATGCGGATGTGGATGCTGAGGATGCGGATGCGGATGCGGCAACTGCTGCTGATCTTGTGGCTGTTGGTAGTGATGATACTGTTGATATTGCTGTTGTTGGTCTGGCAAGTGCCCAGCGTTCTGATGCGATTGCATCGTGGGCTGTGAATACGCTTGTTGCTGCCCTTGTTGCTGTTGCATAGGAGCGGCGCCTAGGACAGCAGGGTTATAGGAGGTAGGGAGGTAGTTGTTGTTGTTGTTGTTGTTATTGTTATTATTATTATTATTGTCACTGGCGCCATTCTGCGGCTGATGGATGAGGTTACTGATAGTAAGAAGGTTCTGTGAGCCATCGGCGTGGTTCGCAATGGAGGGGCCTTCTCTTGGGACGTCGTTTGCGGGATTCATCTGTTGCGGATACTGTGACGAGGCAGGCACGGACGATGAGGTGTGAGTGGGTGCTGCTCCCGGAAGACTACCACCTCCTACATGTACTCCTCCTCCTCCTCCTCCTCCTCCTCCTCCTCCTCCTCCTCCGGTCTTGGCTGGTATCTGGGCCATTCCCACCTGTGAGGTGCGCGAGGCCTGCGAAGCATGCGAGGCACGCGACGCGGAGACTTGATGGATAGACCGGTCAGAGGGCGTGGATGGAGATGCTGCAGCAGCAGTTGCAGGTGCAGCCGCCGTCGCGGTCGCAGGCGCAGTCGCAGCAACGGGGCTGGTGGGGGTTGACGTCGATGTCTCCGGGTTGCTGTCTCTCGTCCTCCTCTTCTTGAGAAAGCCGAGAGAAGGCATGGGGCAGTTGCTGCTTTACCCGCGACGAGGCAGGCCGGAGATGATCTGAGTCTCGGAGAGCCTAGATAGAGATGGCCACGCAGACAGCCGGGGGTTTATGTGGGTGACGCAGGAAGCATGCGAGGGAAGTGCAGGGAAGTGCAGGGAGGAAGCTGGGCTTTGGACAAGAACGAGTGAGTGAGACAAGTGAGTGAGTGAGACGGTGGCTTGCTGCGGCAACTGCGGGCCTTGAGGGGAAGCCATGTACTGTACATACATACTCCGTACTCCGTATGTAGGTACATATGTAGTTGTATGATGTATGTACAGAGTACGTACTCCGTACCTATCATACGCACCGATCCTTCTTACAACGGAGTAGTTTGCGGGGCAAGGGGACGTCAGACGTCAACGTCAATGATCAGGCTCCAAGTGACAAGTCAGTCTTCCAGTCAGTCTTCAAGTCAAAGCACTCGAGACTCCAAAAATCAAGACTCCAGACTCCAGACTCCAGACTTCAGAATCCGCATCCCCCGTTGAAACGAACAGCGCGACATGCAAGGCACATTCGGCCGCATGCCGAGGCACCTCCCGCTCCTCCAGGACACGGAGCTCTGCAGCCCACCTGCTGCTATTTTGGGCACCAACCGCTATGTATCCTCCCTCCGAGCCAACTTCTATCCTTGCATATTATTCCCACATTATCGATGATTCCGGCCGCAAATACAAACAACCCCTCATTCCTCAGCGCTGCATCCAAAGCCGGCTCCTACCCAAGCTTGGTGCTGCATCGGATGCAGAAGCGGCGCGCAAAGCGGGACCCTGAGCGCTAATCAAGCCTCGTCAAGCCTCAGTTCCCGAGGCGAGGAATGCCAATTCGGAATTCCAGCTGCAAGCAACAACCCTGCGCGTCAACGACCACATAGAGCAACCTAATTCGGAGTCTGCACGTATGTACTCCGTACTATGTACCGAGAATACAATCTGATTTCGGCATTGCCCCGTCCTGCCCCATTGCATCACGTGCTGCAAATTCGCAGGACCAGGAATAAATAGTTACGGCAACGCCCAACATCATTGAGTTCCGTTTGGCCAGGAGCCAGAAACACCGATGCGCCGCCCGAAAAGTTTCAATTCGTTTCAAGTGACAGTTAGTCTAGTATGTACATACGAATACAAGCACGTAGGTACATAGTTAGGCGGATCCCGGGCCTAAAATTGGTACATAGGGTCATCGCATATGCACCCCACATTCCCTCCCATACGACCGAGATGGGCTGAGGTCACCGTCGAGGAGCAGACAAATCGACTATGGAGAAAAAGACGGCTTGGATGCCCGCATGGCAATGACGTGGACGGAAATGTTGCTCAAACGATAATTCAATATGTAGGTACTCCGTAGAGGGGCACAAATCGCGAATACCCCCATTTGCAAAGAGAGGCAGGCGACTGGAAGGTTTTTTTTGTTTTTTTTTTGTTTTTTTAGGCATGACATAGCAGAGGCAATCAAAGCAATCAGCAAAGCAAGTCAGGAAAGATTTAGTTACGCGACGAAGGGCGCTTTTTTTAATCATCCAAGTCGTAACTAGTCCCAGCCCAGACCTCTTACCTAGGTGTACCCTACGCCAAGCAAGCCCAGATCTATACGCCTCATGTCCGCCTTATTTACCTCCCTCGTAGTTATATTATGTATCGGCGTCGTTAATCTCGGACATCCTCGACTAGATTCTTCCGCGCACTTACACGCTTGCGATCACGTAGTCGTTGCACGAGTTCAGGTCATGAGCACGAAGAATCACTCGAAGAACATGAATGAGCACGCGGCACGCCATTGACGCGCATAGAATAGCCGACGTGGAGACAAAAGTTATGACTGATTCAGGCTTGCTTTCAGTCTCTCGTTTTTTTTTTAACACATAAAATTGACTCAAGGCACGCCTATGTACCTAGCTACTTAAATTTGTTGCAAATAGCTCCCCGCGGCCCCCGAGCTCATCTTCATGATACAAGTCGCAGTAAGAGACAGGCCAGAGCATCATCGACGCGCGGACAGTAGCTTACGTGAATTAAGGTATTTTGTCTTATACATAGAAAGAACCGCGTAGAAATAACTCAGCTCACACCTAGGCTCAAGTACTAACTCTTGACGAGCAATCCCTGCGGCCCTTGAGTTGAAGCTCATGATAGGGTACCTGGTATAAGACGAGCCCAGAGTACGATCGACGTGCACACAATGGCCAACGTAAATGTCCCTCATAAAAGTCGTTCAATTGGGTTTATTATTTAGAACAACATAGAAATACATCAGTTCGAGCGTAGCCCCTTCTACTCAATCTCCTGCACACAACTCCCTCCGCAGCCCGTATACAGCAGACGCAGACGCAAAAGCAGCATTCATCACAAAAGAAGAAAACAAAATGAATCGCCAGTCCATGCAAAAGTGGTGGATCCTGTTTTTTGATAGCAGCACACCTAGTTGTCGATACCCATTCATTTTCATACCCATTATATCCCCCAACGTTAAACCTTGACCCATCACACCATCTCGTTGTAGATACCCGCGGGGAGTGAGTATCGTGGAATTCTTCGTCATGCGCTAGCCACGCTTTCGACCTGTAAGTCTCCGTCCTGGCCTCAATTAGAAGCGATGGCTCTGGTTCTTTGCCCGGTATGCCGTGTAGCCAATGTACGCGCCGCCCACTACAAGGATGAACAAAATAATCTTGGTAAAGAACATAGTCCATGTGCTACCGTGTTTTGGCATACCGTCGCCGTGTCCGCTTCGTCCCTTACTGGCCCCAGCGCCTGGGTTATTGGTGGTCGTGCCCGCGCTGGTGTACAGGTTCTTGGTCGACACGGAAATAATGTCGTGGTTGTCGCTGAGCTCGCCCGTTTCAGCGCTGAAACCCAGATACGCAATGTTGGGGATTTGAGGAGGCTTGTCCACCACGAAACACGACGTCCACTCATCTTCCTCCCTGTACTGCAGATCGAGCTTCAGCTGCTTGTCCTGGATGTAGGTGAGACGCAGCTTGGTAGGCACGCTCGCGTGTCGGATGCCGCGAGCTGAGCAGCCCGCCAGCTCGGCGTCCTTGCCATCGTCGTTCTTGTTGTAGGATTTTTGCCCGTCTCCGTGCATGGCCATGATGTAGGGGAAGACGACGCCCGGTCGGTTGTTCTTGTATGTGTCGATAAAGATGCCGAGGCCCTCAAATCGGTCGACTGAGCCGAATACTGGGCCCATTTGACCGCGTTCCTTGGTGATCCACATGGCGAAGCCATCTCCGTACAGCTGGTGCTTGCCGGATATTTGGAACTCGACTTCGACTTCCCAGTTGGTCGCGGTAAGGGGTACGCGAGAGAACAGCCAGCCGGACTGGGACGGTAGATCTGAGGTCAGGCGGATATAACTATTCATGTTTTTAGCTTTCCCATGATTCGTTTCGTTCGCATGAATTCCGAATTCCCTCCCTTCCCACTCTCTCTCTCTCTCTGCATCTAGTCAACATGTGGTTCAACGTACGAGTCTGTTCGGATGAGAGCGTCGCCTCCAAATTCAAACCATCGGCTCTGCATGTCCGTATCGAGGTAGGGCTGATGTGCAACTATCGTGTTAGCTACGAGGCCCCAGATTGTACATCCGCACGTTTTGGGATACCAAGCTCCTTCGTGTCCATTCCAATGTATTGTATCCAATCAATATCCTGAACTGACCTGCTGAATGCTGTGGGTTCGAAGCTGTGGGAATCATGTCAGTCAAAAAGCGGTCATACAAAGAACGCGGGACATAAATGCGTAACGGAGGCCAAACATACCGAGATACTCTTCATGTCAGCCGCGGGGTCAGCCTGCGCACTGCCAACTAGGCCAGCCAGCAAGGCCGCGGGAAGAGCAAACAGCCGCATCGTGAATGTACGGCGCTGCGTTCTGCGCTCGGAAAGGTTTCTCGTGAAGTTCGCAAGGTACGAAGAGAGGGAAAAGAGCGTTAAAGAAAAGAATCGGAGATATGAAAGCCACGAAATCCAAGGAGCGGACAGCCGTTGATGGAAACGCCCAGCTAAGGCAGCGGGGTTATATATTATCGATCTCGTCTCCCTGAACCACCGTGTTGGCGAAGCAAGTTTGATGTTCCGCGTTCTGGCGAAGTTGGCGGCGGCTTAGTTACTAGCACAAGCTGTCCTCTTCCAGGTCAGACAGGGCCGAGGGGGAATCCCGGTAATGCCGTGAATTGTGACCCACATCCCCGCTGCATGCGCCACATGTCCTCGTGTCACTGACACTCACTGTTCAAGTTTTGTGACGACCACTGTGGCTGCAGCCACAGTCGCAACCTTTTTTCCGAATCTCCAGTTTCTCATCCTTTGCGCCTGCGAGCTACGAATTCGACGCCCTGAATTGGACCTCTTCAGACCCTTTTCCTTTTTCTCTTCTCGTCCATTCCCCCTTTGGCTACTTTTTTCCCATTCTCTACCACGAAGGTTACACTTCAGGCCCCTCCCAACCCGAACAGAAGACCGCTCATCCGTCCCGAACATCGAACACTCGCAACAATGGACTCAAGCTCCGTCAAGCAGTCCGTCATGAAGCAGGTCCTCGCTGAGGCGAACCTAGCCAACGCCCGAGTCCTCATCGAGGTAATGCGCCTAGATCGAGCGTCTCTTCCCCGACTCCTCGCATGCTAATCCGCCAAACCCTGCAATACAGAAACTCCAGGAGAGCTGCTTCGATAAATGCGTACCCAAGCCCGGAACCTCGTTGTCGAGCGGCGAGCAAACCTGCATGACGACATGCATGGAGAAGTACATGGCTGCGTGGAACCAAGTCAATGTCGCGTACATCAACAGAATACGTCAGGAGCAGAACAACCCCACCATGTGAAGAGGGCATACCGTCGAGAAAGTATAGACATGGTTTTGACGAGCGGCATGCTTTTATAGAGAGGAGCAAAAAAGGAACCCCAAAGAATCGCGCAAAAGCACAAAATGTGTACACTATGCTGCGGTGCTGAGTAGCCTGTTCGCCTCTGTGCAGCCGAAGCGAGTGGCTTGCACCGAAAACCTCAGAAATCGCCGAGGAAAAGGAATCTCCAATCCTCTTGTACCACCAATGGCAAATTCAGTCATCTTATCATTGTATCTCATCGCATGTAATGTACTTAATTCATGGGTATCTCGTTCTATTCCGCAACCTCTCCCTTTTTCTTCGCCTCCTCTGTGACCCTCTTCCTCGCGAGATAACGCTCCTTTGCGCTCAAAATGTCCGTCTCCGTCTTCCTACTTTTGGACGCCCGCTCCACCTCTTCGCGCTGCGCTTCCTCCGCCTCCCTCGATCGCTTCAATGACTCTTCAAGCTGGTCTTCCATCATGCGCGTCTGGCGCTCCCTCATGGCCTGCTTTTTCCCAAATTGCATGCCATTCGTGCTCTTCTTCTCCGGCTCCCTCGACCGGCCAGCATCCCTCTTGACTTCTTCCTTCTTTTTCACGCTGACATTCAAACCACCTCTCAGCAGTTGCCTCTTGTCAACGACCTGTCCATCCTCATTGACCGCCACAGACGCGCCCTTTTCATTCAACTTCCTCGCCAGATCAGCCTCTGACTTTTCCAAATCAGGATCTTCATCATCCTCAGGGTCCTTTTCTGTCGTAGATCCCTCTTTGGCCTTCTTTGCAGCCGCGTTCACAATATCTGAGTGTCTCGCCTCATCCCTGTCCAGTAATTTCTT
The DNA here is from genome assembly GCA_018360055.1 of Claviceps monticola. NCBI lineage: Eukaryota > Fungi > Ascomycota > Sordariomycetes > Hypocreales > Clavicipitaceae > Claviceps > Claviceps monticola. The sequence continues at coordinate 78,500 of SRPP01000010.1, forward strand.
GTAAAACGCAGACATGCCGCCGCCCTCATTCTTTTTGGCCTCCTCCTCTTCTCTACGCTTCTCCTCTTCCTCTAGCCTCTTATTCTCCTCCTGCTGCTTCTTATACGCCTCCGTCACGAATTTCTCTTTATCCGCGAATTCCTCTCCCTCTGCCTCTCTGTCGCGCGCAATCCTCTTCTCCTCCGCGATTAGGGCATCTCGCTTCCGGACCTCGGCTGCCTGCAGGAGACTCTTCATGTACTTTGGTTTTCGCTCCGCGTCCTCCTTCGCCGCCTCCTTTTTCTTCGGTTTCAAGGAGTCGTATACGGAATCGTACTCGTAGACACTCGAATCTAGCTCCGTTGCTGCTTGAGAATTTTTCTTGGACGCCAATGAACTGGACAGGTCGCCAAACATGGTGCTAGTCTGAGGATTCGATTTCAGTTTCGGCGGCTGTGACGGGGGCCCAGGTTTCGATTTCTTGTTTTTTTGTGATTGCTGTGAGGTTGTGATTGTGGTGCTCAAATCGTCTAGATCGCCGCCGCCAATGTCCTGGATTGCTGCGCCGGCTTTGCTGTGTCCGCTGCTTCCCTCGTGCGCGTCGTCGTCGTCATCGTCGTCGTCGTCACCAGTGGCGGCTCCGAACACTGATGCTTTTTTGAAGGGCGTCGCTTTTGGCTTCGCTGTGCTGGTCTTTTTGGATAGGTTGAGTCCAAAGGCCAGAGGTTTGCTCATCGTGGTCGCTGGTGGCGCGGCGATGCGCAGCTTTGGGGAAAGGGCTGCGGCGAGTTTCTTTTTTTGTTTGAAAGTTTCGTCGTGAGTGAGTCGCAATGTTCCTCAAGGGTGGGAAAACGCCAATTCAATGTTAAAGATGCGCTGCGTGCAGAGGTTTGTCGCAAAGACGGTGACAAGTTTTGGGTCGTTGCAGGAATGGCACGCTCGAACGGGATGTCCCACTTTTGGCCGAGGTGTCGTCGTTGAAGCTTGAACGAATCGGGCGCAACGTTGTTCAAGGTACATACCTACTGTACCTCATGTAGCGAATGCGTTATGGTGACTGACAGCGTTGTTGCTTATCCTCTTGAGATATTTTGGGTGGCATGAAACACGATCAACTCCTTACGTAGGTCGTTTCATCTTTTTTCTTTACCGACTTGTAAGTTCGTCGATGTCTTGCGCAAAATTTGTAGAACAAATGTAGTTCCCAAATAAAACAACCTGGGGACTCTGGGACCAAACTTCAAAGTGACGTATAGCATGAAAAAAGCAACGACACAGAAGCGCAAGCAGCCATACCCTACTCCGCTGTGATATCTCAGCAGACGTAGCTTTCATGCCATCGCCGAGCCTCCTATTTACACGAATCTTCTTCGGAAGAAAGCAATTCTTCTTTGTATGTGCCTGCGACACAGACCGGCACTATAAGCTGGATGCGACGTGGTCAAGTCATGACGTGAGTGGACCGCTTCCGCCCGCAAGCTCCAGAACAAGTCCGCAATGCTTCACCTTGGCTCACCTTCAGTCGTCAACAACCATCCCAAAAGTGCGTGCCGGAAGTCTTACATATAACTCGAAGATCGCCATGGAATCGTGCTCTATCTGCGCAGCTTTACTCCCTCTGCAGCCCCCAACCTCCTCAGAAAAAGTCCCAGAGGGCCGAACCGTCCCGTGCTGTGGGAGGATCATTTGTGGCGAGTGTATCCAGGCAAGTCGCCACCGACCAAAAACACCAACCACCACACCAACCCCCCAAAAGACGAAGAATACAGAGTTTCGGCCATAAAAAAAAAAAAAAAAAAAACTAACTGGATATCTCATCCGGTAGAAACACCCGCGATTCAGCAAATACTGCCCATACTGCCAAGTATCCGACTCACCCACATCACTCCCGCAGCGTCTTAGAGATCCCCCCTCTTACACTCCCCTTCCACGACCGACGACAAGAAACGCGTCATCTTCAGAGTACAATTATGCCTTTACTACTCCGCCGCCGTATACCCCCACGGTACAGGAGTCTTTCAAGCCCAGGGACCCAGAGAAGCAAGGTTTTGGACCAGGCGACCTTGAAAAGGATGACGGGGCCGGAGATGATGTTCTCCATTTTCTAAACCACGACGTCGATAGCGTCACGTCGCTGTCGTTTCGGTACGGAGTCCCGGCGACGGCTCTTCGGAGGGCGAATAATCTCACGAGTGATCACCTCTTGTGGGGGAGACGGACGATTTGTATTCCCAGCAAGTACTACAAGGGTGGGCTGAGTCTGTCGCCGCGGCCAGTGGATGGGGAGGAGGAGGAGACGAGGAAGAACAAAATCAGGCGGTTCATGACCGCTTGTAAGGTATCTAACTACGATAGCGCGGTGTTGTACCTCGAGCAGTCGCACTACGACCTTGGAGCTTCGGTAGAAGCCTATCTCGGAGACGAGGCTTGGGAGAGGGAGCATCCCAGGCACGGCTCTGCATAGGCGCCTTCGAGACATGGCAATCGGGGGCCATTTTGGCGGGGGTTCAGCACACGATCATGAGATCTGAGATCTTGATTGTTTGACAGTGTATATTAGTTGTCTCATTTTTGGCTTTCAATGTGCTGCCAAAGGCGCTGTTCAATTCATAAATCGTGAGTCCACCAAGAACTTTAGATCATATTCCCTAACGCCTATCTCGCAGCCAGGTGAAAATAAAAAGTCCAAAGTTCATGTTCCAAGAGCATATTGTACAGCGCAGTACATGGCTTCTATCTCAATAGAAGTCTTCAAATACATCAAACATTAAAAGGCAGACCTGGTGCGGATATCCTAGAACACGTATTAGCTCGGAGGTCTCATCAAGCAAGGAAGGAGTGTTCCAACTTACGGAAATCTTTCTCTCAATTTCCCGAACGGAGCGATCCAATTCGCTCGCAATCATCTTCTTCTTGTCATTTGAGAGAAGGGCGTATCGCTCGCAAAGATCTCCGTCAATGATGCCTTTCACAGGCGCATAGTATCCCCGGTACATGAGGTGATCTCGACCCGCCAACGGTGCATCCTCGGTTCGCAGATGTTGTTCGAGGCTCTGGAAGAAGTCTGCATCTTCTCGACTCACAAGGGGTATGAAAACACCGATAGTACCCATCAGTCCGCTCCACAGTAGCACCTCCTGCCCACCGACGACCAAGCTGGTTTTAGCCATGCTCGTAGGAATATCTTGCGCATAGAAGTGGCACATCAAATCAGCACGCTGTGATGTTCCGTGCAGATAGTTCCTTGCGTTCATGAGATGTACACCCGACTGTTCTTCGTCAGCTTCCTCACTTGCCTTCGAGGGGCACCGGACTATGAATATATTGCCAAACTTGTCTCCACCAGCGACGGATTCATAGTCGACCATGGTCGTGCAGGTTATCCACCTGGTCGTGCTATCATCCACGAAGGGTATCAACTTGTTAGTGGTGGGCTTGTAGGTGACATAGGTCACGCCCTGCTGCACATCGCCGACGATGATGCGACTACCTTGAGTGTTCAATGACACTATTTGGTGCGAGGCGACTTCTGTCTGGGCCTTTCGAAGCATCTGGCGCATGCCGAGATCATAGATCCTCAATGTCTTGCCGACCCCGGCCAAGAGCTTCCCTTGGAAGGGCAGCAATGCCATAGGCGGCTCTTCAATTTTGGTCTTATGAATAAACTCAAGCTCCCGTCCATCTGCTTGGAAGCGATAGACATAAATATACGCTTCCGAGAAACTTCGAGGGTTAACAATTACATCTTTGCCCGTGCCGACTATCAGAAAACTCTCATTGTCTTGACTTGCAAAAGGGACAATGGCTGCACTGACAGCGGCCTCGTTGTTATCAAAGTCGACGGTCTGGAGAACTTGGGGTTCTTCTGTTGGGTCAATGACATTAATGCAGGATGCCCATCGATGATTGCCTCGGGGATGGCCAAACTCTTCAGGCGGTAAGATTGTGCTATTGCCGTTGACTGCTGCGGGATCAGCTAATAATTGTGCTCGTAAGTCCGGAGGTAGAGTATTGTTGTCACTCTCAATCGTGTAAAAGAGGGGCTGCTCCGGATGTTTGATGAGCTTTCTGGGGGTATACGTTAAAGCGACCGACTTCTGTGTTAAGGTGTCTCCCAGGCGGTCGATGGAGAATATCCTGACAAGGTTAGTTTTGAGCTCGTCAAATCAAATATGCAGGAATGTGCTGTTTGAGGAAATAGTGCCGCTTCAGTAGGAACAATTGGAAAAAATGCGTAATAAAGGCCTCATCGCCCGTAGGCATAGGTCCCATTTCTTCATCATTTCGGCTTCATATGGTTTTGAGAAACTAACAAGGGGAAGTCGAGCTTACCTCAAAGACTGGCCTTGGATACCGACGATACCTTCTTCGCATTGTTCGCTGCTAAAGTTCCATCCCCATTCGAGGTCCACGTAATTCAAGGGTGTTACAACAAAACTTTTGGAGATCGGGTCAGAATATCCGAGCCAAGGTCGGGAGCTGAGGCCCAGAACACAAGTTGTTCCCTGGACGGTGACTTGGAACAGGCGAACTTGTTTGGGACCCAAGAACTTTTGTCGAGTGTCTGTCAACTCGCCGGTGACTTCGTCGAGGACTGTGCGAAGATAGACTCCAGAATGCAGACCAATGTGGAGATAAAGGGTAGAGCCGCCGGATGAAGAGTCATCCATGGCAATGATAGCCAACGATGACGGCGCGGCTGTCAAGGCCTGGACTGATTTGCTTTCCAGTGTCGAATCCGGGTCAAGGCTCAAGATTCGGACCGTACAATCGTCGCAACCAACCGCGAGGAACGAGCTACGAACCCGGCCCTCGGGAACCTCGCCGAGACTCAGGCAGGTCACAGTGCCGAACATCTCTTTCTTCTCGTCGTACTCTGCAAGTGAGCCGTCTGTATCCATTTCGAAATAAACAATCTCGCCAGAGCTGAGTGCAATGGCAACTTGATGAGCATTTGTAGTTGCTGCCACGATGGAACGATGTTGGGGAGCATCCCATTCGTTCACCTTACCATTGCGGATATGCCGTATACCCTTCGGGTGAACTTGGATCAACCCATCATCACCCAAAAGTTGGGCTGCCAAAGTGGGCACGCTGGTGGAGAAGCCAGAATCGCTCACTTCCTCAACTGTCTCGCCGATGCTAAGGACAAGAGTGCCATTGGTGAACGATAGAACAATATATGCATCGTACTGTTCCCCCCGGTTCAACTTCAACGTCCACACTGCTGACGGAATGCCTGGCAGCTCGGAGGCAACAATCTCGTTCACTTCCAGACCATGTCTTAGCATCCTGAAAGTGCTTCGGGCACCATTTCCACAAACTGTGTAGATCTGCGGAGCATCTTCGCCCGTCAAATTGGCGACTTTGCAATCCATCAGTGGATTCATCGACGGCACGCTCTCAACCAGTGCTAAGTTATCGGCGGGACGTGGATAAAAGTATACTGGATCATATGAAGCTTGGGGGTCGACAGGAAAGTCGTCACTGCTGAACTCAGTTTCATCGTCATCGTCGCCTAATTTCTCGAATTGGTAGAATGAGAAATTGCCAAACTGACTGGCAACGTAGAGAAACCCGCTCTTCAGAATACACAGACTAGATGCCACGGGGACAGTATCAAAGTATTTGATCTTGAGCCTCCTCACTTCACCAGTTGGGTTGCCTTCTTCGTCTTCAATCATGTCGATAGTGACCTTGAACAAATCACCGTCCTCGGTCTGTAACAAGAAAAAGAAGGCGCCGGCGCTTCCCTTCAACTTGTGCATTACTCCAGAGACAATGACGCGTTTCCGCAAAGGGTCTTCTGTGGCTCCTTTTCTTCGGGGAATCGGAACACGGAAAGCGTCTTGGTTTGAATGCCTGTAGGTGATACTCTCCTCGCCACAGACAAGGACTCCACTGGGCCCGTCATTGCCACCAGGCACTTGGAATAAGATGGACGCCGTGGGGTCCACAGGTTCTGACCATTTCCGAACGACATGGTTCAGTCCCAGGTCGAGCTCATAGTAAACCAACTGGGTTTCGACCTCTTCAAGGGCTTGGCCAGTAGCGTCCTGATCTGCCTCCGAGTAGTCCATTTCAAGAGCAGCGAAGACAGGATTAGCGTATCCCACATCCAACGCTGTCATGGCAATGACCAGCACACCTGGTTTGTGGGCCTCCAGGGGCGAAGATATGGTGAGCTCAGCCTGTGGGCTCCGATTCAACACGTATACAAGCTTGTTTTTTTCCGTCGAGGCAATCAAGCAAGCTCGACCCTTGGGATCACAAGCCAGATACTCTCCGGGAATCACCCGCCGTACGCCAGATTTGCCAAATGTTTCCAAATGCAATCGGGAGAAACGGTTTTGAGCAGGGAGGTACTCGACGATTGTGATTCGCCCAGAGTCGGTGGCCAGAATCAAGTAGTCTATGGAGGACAAGAGTGAGCAACATTGTCTCATGCCATGAGTCTGACATAGACTTCTGATTCATCAGTCATTGAGATTGTTACGAAGGGGGAAGCAGCCAGAGATGGGTGGATGTATGGGGCGATGAGGGGTTTCGTACCTTTACTGCTGCCCGCCAGCCGGAAGGCCGCTAAAGACCTGATTATCCCAAATATGTTGTGGGATAAAACAGTCGTGACCTTGCCCAAGGAAGGGTCAGGTCGCAGAAGTGTGAGCTGCGAGCCTGCGCCGGTGATGATGAGCTGCTCCTTAGTTCCTGCAAACTGGCCCAGCACCGCTTGAACGACATTGTTCGGTGGCTGGACCGTCAGCGAGTACAGAAACATGTTCGAAGTAGTCGCCATGATCCAATCTGAGCGCAGACCAGCCTGCGCGGCTTCACGAGGCTTGAACGGCCAGAGTGGGCGTCTGCGTTAGATTTTTTCAGGTCGAAAGCTGGAGGTGGATGAGCTTCAAAACCTCTGAAGCAAAGTTGTGGGTGTATGTACCTAAGCTTGTGGTGCCGGGTTGTGGAGAAACTATTAATGCGGCGCACTGGAATTGAGAGTGAATGTTGGAACCCAATTGATCGTCGACGGCCCTTCGGTCGTGACCTCATTTCCGGGACGCCCTCTCGCTGAAGTCTGCAGGCGGCTTACTCCAACTATGAAGCCAATGCTGCACAGAGTAGCCTCAAGGTCTTGCGGCCGCTGTTCTACATCGTTTCTTTATCAACACCCGCGGCCACGATGGCCTGTTCAGACATCTCTCCGACATGCAGGCAACTGTGCAGCGTTTAGTACAGCAACTCGATCACACCAAAAGCAGCCATCTTCGACCTCGCGTTGCTTTACCACAAGCAAGTCACCTGCCACGAAAGACGCAGCACCATCGCAACTGCGGCTAAGCGAGGATGATCTTTTCCATCCCTTCTCCTCATCGCCAGTGCCAGAATTCCGCCGTCGAGCAGCCGTGATGAGGCAACATGCGCACTGCCCTCACCCCGATCACAAGCCGACAAAGCTAGCTACAACGGCCCCGAGAGCTGATGGCTCAAACGAAGGCAGCGGTAGCATGCCTCCTGCTCTTGTTGATTTCGAGTGTCCTGACTGCGGACTCCCTGTGTACTGCAGCAAGGAGCACTGGATGGATCATTACGAGGAGCACCTGGAAATATGTGATACTCTACGCCAAATCAACGAGGATGATCATGATCTCAAATCTGGACGCTTCTTTGAGGAAACGGTTCTTGCCGGTGAACAGTTCGAGGACGCTAAAGTTAATATGACGAATTGGGATACTTTCATGTATACTCGACAGTTTACTGGTGTTGACTCTGAACGTCCCTTGAGACAAATCACCCGGCTTCTTACTTACCCCGTTACTATTGGAAGTGTTCTCCACGAACTGAGTCCTTACGGTATGAAAGAAGGGGGTCGCTTAACAGCCGAGGGCCTGAAGAGCTTCAGTGGTGAGTATATTCTAGTCTCTGACGACGCAGGAAAGCTTTGATTAATGATGAGTCAGCTTTGAGATACAATTTGCATCCCCCAAAGACTGGACGCCGCGGCGACAACGTGAGAGATCTTCAACTCGAGCCCCCTGCTGTGAGAGTCTTCGTCCTCGGCGCTCGAGCCGAATCGTCACTTCCTCGGGATGCTTGGGTACAATTGTCTCATCTTTTCCCTTCATGTCGACTTCATGTGATTCTCATCGGTCCCGAGAGCATGGCCAACCGGGATGATGAATTTCCTTTGCCCAAACGCACCCCGTCAAATCCATTCGGCGCTATTGTTGAGGACCGCATTTGGCAGAACTTCAAGATTAGTACTATTGTGGACTACTACCACACCATCCACGAGACTGGTCACTTTGCACCGTACGATCCATATTTCGATTGCTTTGTACTGTTCCATCCCGGCTTGGGCCACCCGGCAAGCAGCCATGAGTGGATAGAGACTTTACCATGCCTGCTGGAAACCAAGGTGCCCATCATATCCACAGGGTATACTCCGTCTGATCTCGAGCGAGATGTCGAATGGGTCCACAAGACGTCTGGTGGAGAATTCGATGTACTGCTCGAACCAGGTGAAAATCTATTCCGCAGTTTGAGATGGGATCTGAATGACATGGACCCCCAAGACATTAGTTGCGGAAATTGGGGAGTGTGGGCCTTCCGAGGCAAGAGGTACGTCCTTGCTACCCATTGAAGACTCTGGCGGCGTGAAGCACTGCTAACAAAGAAAATAGATATGAAGCAAGGGAGAAAGAAGAAAAGGCAGAGTGATGCTGAATGCTGAGGCCGTGTACCCATAATGTAAGTTTATGTATATCGAATGATGTTGCTGCTCAGCAGATCTTCAAATAGACCATCTTCAGTTCTAGATTCACTGCTTCAATATCACTTCTCGCCTGCTCTTCCACTTTCCCTGAGCAAGCAGAGGCGAAAGATGAGAGGTCCCCTGCATTGGCTTAGTTAGACATCAGTCGATGGCCTGTCGCTCTAACTTTCTTGGTGCTGCATCTGGCCCTCTAGGACGGCGCGAATATGTAAACATGAAGCAGGAGAAATCGACATATGTAGCAAATAAACAAGCAAAACTATAAATACTCAAAGATACTCCTATCAGTTCGTAAGCCCCTGTAATGTACTATCAGAAGTGTCGCACGCAGCCTAGGCTCGCCCGCCGCTCGCATGCAGGAGTCATGTGGTATGAAGTGGTCACAATCAGTTGCCCCACGCACTGCGCAGTAAGGTACCTAAATAGACTTTGACACCGCTGTAACCGCTGTACACATCGTACAGCTGTCGTAGGCTGTCATCTGTGCGAGTATGCGTGACCTGTCGGGTATTCTTTTATTGACCTGCATCACTGATCAAGTCTTTGTCGGCGTTACATACAGAGTACGGCTTCTCCTGCTGCATGTTTGCGTGGTCTGGCGCAAGGCGCCAACCCGATTTGAATTGCGCACGGTCCAACGGTCCAATAGTCCAACAGTCCAACGGTCCAACGGTCCAACGGTACATTTTCAGGTTCCCCTTGCAGCGTCACTTCCCGAAGCTCAGCGTGACGTGACGTGACGTGACAACCAGCAGTGACGACGTCGAGCGTTGATGGCTTAAACAGTTATTTGATTGACGATCAGAACGGCTCGCCATAAATCTGCGGCTTGAAACAAAAATTTGGCCTTCATCTTCGCCAATGTCCTGCTCGTCGTATCGTCACCGCCGGTCATGACGACGGCCACTACTCCTCCGCCTCTGCAAGTCCAGTCCAGCATTGCGCGAGACAACTCGGATCGTCTGAAAACAGCATCTGCACCTGTTCGTACTCCAGTATCACGTCGACACCACCGACCGCCGACCATAGACCCGCTGTCTGATCGAGCCACGGAAGCTCTTATCCGCAAGGTCTTTCTTCCACACGAACCTGGCGACCACAAAGGGAGGGACACGCCAGCGCGCATTGACGAGCTGCTGCCACCTCTCACGAGTCGAAACGATGTCGATCTCCAGCTTTACGCTTTCCTGGCCATTGTGCTGCGCGAATTCGTACAGGCCTGGTACAGCAAGATCACGCCCGACGAGACCTTCGTTGTCGAGATTGTCCATGTCATAGCGCATTGCACACGGGCATTAGAACAACGAATACGGGCCGTAGATCTGGAAAATCTCCTATTGAACGAAATTCCGGAGGTTCTGAACAAACATATCGACAGTAAGAAAGGCCTGAATTTACCTGCTTGTTGCAACTAGCTCTAACGAGCATGCCCAGTCTATCGATCGACACACCGCGATCATCTTGCCCAAACAGTCCAGGTCAACGGTCGTGAAGCATACCATGCTCTTTGGCCATTACCTTTCTTATCACCCGCACCTATCCCCGGCGATCCCCTCTCGACGGCGAAACAGCTCAATAAGGAAGCTGCGTACCGACAGCTCCTTGTCCAGGCTGTCCTCACGGTTCTGTTGCCGACAGAGGATTTGCAGAATCCGTGTCTGACAGCCCTTGTTAGCCAGATCTTCTCAGAGCTCATTATCGGCAATGTGATCACGAACAAAGCCTCCCAGCCCTGGCTGCTTTACGAGGCTATTTGCATCGTTGGCCGCAATGCGACCGAGAAGAAGGGGGGACACAGACGGACAAAGTCTGCAAGAGGCTCGAAGCGGCATGTGAAAGATCAGGGAAAATGGAGCGTCCATGGCCTTTTCGTCTCCATCATTCAGCTTGTCATGCTTTTCATGTCCACCATACGGTGCGTATTTAACCTCGTCAAGCTGTCGTTGTCGGTACCAGCTAGGGCGGCGGCATCAAGCGATAGGACAAGATCCCCGGCCTCAGCAACCAAAGGTGGGCCAGCAAAAGACGATGTCGCAGAGAGTCGAAAGACTCCGGTTCTGTCATTCAATGCATGGAGGTTTATTGGCAACGTCATCGAGTTACCCATCAGAATGCCATGGCTGAATGGCTTGCTGTCACTTATGCATCGCGGGGTCATTCATGGTCCCGGCCGAATTGCCAAGCTTGATGGTGTCCTTGACAGGTGAGACAAGATTTCTTTTTCTTTTCTTCTGCAACATTTGCATTTGATCAACAACTCAGTCATTGCTTCTACCATTTCCTCTTTCTCGTGGCTTTGTTCGCCTTGCGTGGTATTTTGTGCGTGCAAGGAGTGGCGCAGACGATGCTTTATGTCCACACATGTGTGCCTTTTCTGGATGAAAGATGACGATTGCAGTCTCGTCGGAGCAAGTGCTTTCTGCGATCTTGTGATTTACGTAATGCATCTACTTCGCAGTTAATGGGAAAATTCACGTTAGTATCTGTGCTACAAATTTTTCTGCAAGTGGTGCGCACCAGCACGGGCAACCTCAAAGCAAAACTGTCAAGTGAAGCACCAGAACAATTAAGGGGTCTCCAAAGTGTTCGAAGCGTGTCTGCTCATCCTTGAACAAGCCATTGGCACTACTACCCTGCTTCTCGAAAAGGAGACTGCGCTTGCCTTGAAGCCTTCAGAACAGACACATTGCGGGTAGTAGCCTCGAAGATACAAACGCTTTCACTGCGCTCGTGTATACTTGCGTCACGGCTTTGCTACTGCATCGAACGAGTCCCTCTTACATATCATCGAGAGAAATTCCTCCTCTTCATCATCATCATTCCTTAATCCTATGAATCCTTTCTCCTGATCAAGAAACACGCAAAACATTCTTGCTCATCAGTTCTATAGGCTTCTTTCCCATCAAATCCAGCTCTGCCTGTCGGCTTCTCAACTACCGTCCATCCTCCGCACACTCCGTGGCTCTCTCTTCCCCCACAACGCACCAGGAACTTCATCCATGTTCCCACCATCCTCGGACGCAGAGTTACGAGCCCTCCGTAGACGGGCTGCTACAGCCCTCTGGACAATGATACCCCCTAGCGTGGGTCGGATGTACTTTGGTGGCGGGCTATGGGCTGCGATGGGGATGGCGGCTGATGTTGGGCACGACGAAGCCATGGTGGACGAATTGGAAGGCTTGCTTGAGGTTGTGGGCGATAGGTACTGCAACAAGCACTTGATGTATAGCATTGTGGAGCTCATTCTGGTGCGTCTGATGCCAGAGCTGCAAGAACGTGGTGTGGAAGACTTGTTGCAGGAGAGGCTGGGGTGAGATGATTTTGATAATATTTAGCGCCATATATTCCTTTGATCGTTTAATACCCAACCTTGTTGTTGTTGTTGTTGTTGTTGTTGTTGTTGTTGTTGTCTTGTTCTACCAGCTATGGACTTTTGTTCTTTGCAGGTCGTGTTTTAACACAGCAAGCAAGAAAGCAAGCAGGTAAGCAAGCATGCTGCATAGAGACAGAGACGATGGGAGCATGTACTCAGAAATCATGCAATCAATGCATTCAACGCACGCCTTACGATCGATCGGTTCTACCACTCACTCGATATACTCAAGTATATTACCTATATAAGCCCTTCGGGCGAAGAAGAGAAACCTAACTAACATCAACCTGACAACAGTGCCAATAATCGTAGCTCGAGCGCCCGGATGATCTTGTCGATCTAACAAGGCACCTTTCCCCATTGCCATTTCCTTTCACTGTCGTGAACGGTCGTGGAAAAAATACTCATCCGTTGAAAAAGCGGCCTTGTTCGTCAATGCTGGTTGACGTTGCGCATATGCTTGTCACACGTGTGTACGTACGTACGTATGTATGTGTGTATGTGTGTATGTGTGTATGTGTGTATGTGTGTATGTGTGTATGTGTGTATGTGTGTATGTGTGTATGTGTGTATGTGTGTATGTGTGTATGTGTGTACGTATGTATGTGTGTATGTGTGTATGTGTGTATGTATTGCAGGCATCACTCATGACGAACCAGCCCCCGAACCTCACCTCATCTCGCACGCATCATCACCGACCCCGAAACATGCAGTCGCTTCATCAGCATCTCCCTCTGGTATCCGCGACAATCCCCCTCCAGCGGCCCAGCTATTCTGACCAGAAAGCATCTCGAGCTTCTTAGAGAGCTGCATAATCGCGTTTACATCGCTCGACTGGAATAGCTCTCCACGATTCTGCACATAACTGAGCAGCGTATCAGCAGCTCGCCTGGCATCTTCCTGTGTGGGCGAAACGGGAGACGCATCAGTCACTGTCGACGTTTGAGCCGTGAGACCAGACGCACGTCCACAGCTCTGCATGCTCTGCATGCTCTGCGGTGATATTAGCTCATTATTGAGTGTATAAAGTCTGAGCTGCACATCATCGGCAGAAGAATTGACGACCGACGAGGCCAGCGCGATACAATTGCCTCGGTATTGGTAGTCGTGCGACGACAATTCCTGTAGTCCTGGTACGGTCACGGGCGGCTGGAATGCGCCCACGTTGGGATCGGGAGAAAAATAAAAGTTCGCCCCGGTTGGGCTCAGAGTGCCGCATGAGAAGGACGATCCGCGGCGGTTCTGGACATTGCCTGCGAGCGATGGCGTCGAGTGGGAGTGTTTCTGGCGATGTTTGAAGACGCGGTGAGCTTTCTTGCCACATCGACTGCCACACAACGAAGGCGACAGGGATGACAGAGACGACAGGGGCGATAGGGATGATAGGGATGATAGGGACGACAGAGGCGATGGTGGGTTGGTTGGTGATGCTGAAGATAACTCGTTTGGCGTCCTCCCCTGGCCAGCGTCCTGGACGTTGAATCCTGATGCGCGTCGATTACATCTGGTTCTGCTGATTCTGTGCTTCTGCTTGAACATTTGCAGCCAGTTACTCGTAAGATCCTCGATGGTTCTGTCCTGGTTTCCGGTGGCATGGACGAATAATCTAGCTTGCTCCATGATGTCTTCGTCTCTAATCCTGATTCCGTTCTGCCGCTGTCGACGGATGTAGTTGCTGAGCGTCCTATCGAAGTCGGCTTTTTTGGCCTTGCCGTTCTGCCTCACCGCGGCAGAATCCGGCTCTTGTTCCCTTCCTAGATACTCGTCTTTGTTTCTCAAGACCTTCGATACAGTGCTGTGAGATGGCGACAGTCAGTGGTGGGCTTCAAGACAAAAGTTCAGCTCGCAGATCTCGACTCACCTGCGCTCGACGCCAAATTCTCTGCCAATGTCAGCTTGTCTAGTCCCTGGATTATCCTCGTGATATTGGCACATGCGTCTTTTCTGCTCCGTTGACAGAGTCTTGCGGCCCTTTTCAGCTCGGCTTGATGATCTCGGAATGTCCAATGCGGGCAACTGCCCGGACAAGGGTGGAGGAGAGATGGGAGACGCTGAGAAACTTCCCGTCGCGAGGGTTGGACTGGTTACTTGGCTCGGCCACGCAGTGTTTAGCATGGGCAACTGATGGTGGTGCCCCATTGTTGCTGAATGCGGCATGGTTGATTGTTTGTGTTTGTGTTGGTGTTGGTGTAGGTGTAGGTGCTGATGTAAATGCTGCACCGGTGCTTGTGGTGTTCGAGCCATCATTTCTGATGCCAGACCATGAGACAAGAATGTTGCGAAGCCAAGTTGGTCATTCATCGGACTTCCATCGTACGGGCTCTGGCTGTAAGGGCTGACGGCAATCCACCCACCGTTGCCGTATTCATTACTTTGTCCAAATACCGCGGGATCCCGTTCCAAGGAGACAGATCCATCGGTATGTACGTTCATGGTTTCTGCGGTTCACCTTGTAACCCTGTTAGGAAGGAATTCTTCGGCTTTTTGCCAATTTCTAGTTAGGTTCTCTGCTCTCCATCGTCTGAATCAGCAACTCTAATCCAGGCATCGTCGTTGGTAACAGATCTATTCCCATATACGCAGCTCGACTGTGGAAGCGTTGCTGACCACTTGAGCCGTATATGTAAGAGGTAGTGGATATCGCAGGAATTGAAAGAGCAAAACCACTGACCTTTTTGACGGGCAATTCCGATCAGCTGATGAGCGTACTACTGGCGATACGGAGAGGTTTCGCATGGGCCAAGAAAGTGCTTGTGTTTGCCTTTTTCTTTTTGCCAAGAATGGTCGCGACGACGAATTGCAAGCTTTTGTAGATTTTGCGTTAGTAATTGTCTACGAAATGAATCAGCAGTGGCCCTCGAAGGGTTGATATCGCATCTGCGCCTTGATCTTGAAAATTAACTTCCTCTCATCGGAGGGCGCGCTCTGGCTCCTGTGCGTGTTGCGAGGTCCCAGGTTGCTGTGTCCACGTAAAGAATCTTAAAGTTCCAGAACAGTCTGCCAATTATCTTATCAAACACGACCAACAGTGTTCTTGGCGTTTCCAGTTGATTTGAATAGTGAGGGGGCCAAGGAGGTAGCTGAATTGTGTGTTCCGAGACGGTCCAGATGAATGGAATGCGGGAGCGAAGTGGGCAGCTACGCCAGCAAGTTCTGGCAAGCAGCTTTTGAGGGATGGATCCAGAAATTGCCATGTTAGACAGATGGCATAACTTACTGATTCAGTTCTGTAACAGGTTGATGCAGCTGATGTTTTTGGTGGTCGGGTACGGCGTTGACAGTGTTAGAGAGCGCATTAATACTCGACGTCCGCAATGGCGATACCAACACAGAGGCGGAGGCGAATGAAGCACTGATATTGGATGCAAGCGCACATTACATGTATTTCTAGATAACTTGCAACGCACAGAGCATGTCCATGCACATATGTGTATGTACAAGTAAACGTTTCGCTCGATGCAGCACGTACACTGATGGGGCCGGAAACAATCCCCTCTTTTACTTTCACGTTTTCTTCCATTCCAGGGATGATTGACCAGGGTGTGTGAGCCTTGAGGGAATACCTAAGTACACGCGACTCGCGAGTGAAAGAGACTGAGACACCTCCAAGAGCAGCTAGGATGGGGGAAGGTACAGGTGTGCTTTGGACTTTGATGTATCAGATCGGGCCAGAGATTAGGCGACGCGGTGGGGTGTGATCAAATCAAATCTTGGAGCAGAATACCTACCTAGGTGTCTAGGTGTGGTAGGCAAGGATGATGAGACCCAGGATAGAGACTGGAGCGAGAGAATTTAGGGGAGGTCGAGACTCTGACGTTTGCTCAGCACAAGACAGCAGGAGTGTCGGCAAGTATTCGTACATATGTGAGAAGTGCCCGGTGTAATGTGAGTACAATATGGATATACCTCGTCCATGTAGATAATAGAAATGAGTTGAAATGATTGTGGGCTACTGCTTCATTGAATTTTCCCACGATTGCGAGGGTTCAGTTCCAGTCGATACACGTATTACATACTCTCGTGCCTCAAGCATCGTAACGGATCCATCCGCAATGGCAGGCACAAATAAATGAGCCGCGCCGGGGTGCAGCGGCTGGTATCTGGGGAAAGCCAAACGCCTGCGGCCCGGCGACCTTGGCCATCGATGATATGTCTGTACAGTATGTATGTACATACTCTCCGCTGGAGAATGGATGAATTTCTGTACGTCGTCCATACGATGAGGAACTCGTGACTTTGTCTCTTCCAAGTTCCATCATGGCATGCGGGTAGCGATCCAGTCACCTTGTAGCATGGTAGTGGGCACAAACATCCATGAGTGATACCGGCATACCCCTGGGGACCTGGCAAGTTATCAGCAGCGAGCCACCTGGGCATGCAGTCAATGAATTGGAGTATGGTGGCACAACCACGTTGAGATCTCGACGCCGCCTTGATCGCCGAACTAACAGGAGCATCATGGGCAGCCACATGATGCTGGTGCTATGTACTGCCAATAAGAAAAGAAGTGACCAGTTCGATTGCAGGGCAAGCGACTGTTGTCCCGTCGAGAGCACTGCCCGAGTCGAGCAAAAAGAGCAAAAATCAGCTGGCAGAATCGGTCTCGACTGAGGCATGTTGGACAATCAAAGTAGCTCTCGCAGTCTGCAGATGGTGCAGACAGGAAGACGCAGCTACTCGGCTGCCCTCTCACACTCGAGCAAGACCGGAAGACGTGAATAATCAAGCCAAAAACTGGGTAGGTGGCGTTGATGAATGTTCGAGGCGAGGTTCCGCTCGCTCAACTGATCACAGGTATCCTGAATTTGGACGGGCCCCAGGCAAAATTTGACGCATTGCACGTCCGGCACCAGATCATTCCGACTCATCAACTTCGCCGATTCGCTGCCTCTTCAGCCGTGCTATCTGCGACGTTTGACCAGTCTATCCATTTACTTCGGAGTTTCAACTAGTCGAGTACGCCAGCTACTGGTAGAGATGGCCGAGTTCTTTCTTAGACGCTTGCAGTGTCGCTACCACTCGTCCACTTCGGCTTCTGACTGCAGCTGCTTGAACCGTGGATGCACGCCGGGAGATTTCCGAAAGCGCGTACTCCGTACATGCGCCGCAGAGCTGGCAACAGAACAGGGACTGTTTAAAATTCATGGTTGGTCACACCCCTCCATGCCTCCATCAGGCGCAGGGATTTCGCACCAGGATTCTCATAAGACGCAAGGATCCAGTTACATACTGGCTCGATAATGAGTATGTAGATCGTCTGATGAAACGGGGCACCCACTACCGGTAGGTAAGCAGCTCAAGGCATTCATGAATCATCATGATTAAACGCACCAGCTCTAAGTCGAGATAGGCGGATGGTCTTTCAATATGGAGACGGCAATTGGCACTCTTGCCAGGGCCCAGGGTCCAGTTAGATTGGCGATGAGAGAAAGTCGGGACACTACTCCGTCACTCGGCGTCGAATTTCACACCTCTTGACTCGTTGACTTCACGATCAAATATGTACATAGTTGCCACTGCTTCCAGATCATAGGTATGTCCTTGACACACAATAAGAAATTTCCTTCCTATGCAAGAGTGGCAGTGGCTGAAGTCCAGTCCCAGGCAGACGCGTCAGTGGGCATATCAAATGATTCAGAATTTCAGATCTAGTCCCATACACACGGCACGGAGCAGGACCAACCTGTGAGGATTCAGTCGCAATGTGCAGAAGAATTGCCGCTGTTGCCTCTGCTCAAGCACAGGAGGCTTTTGTCTCTCAGCCCGAGACATGCCATTTAACACCACGAGGACTTGATGGTAATCCTACGGGATGTACCCGGCTCCAGGCCATTTAGCCTACCCAAGGTACATAGTCCGATGTGCCAGAGGTCGGGAGGCCCGCCCGCTTGACAGGGATATTCCCTGTCGAGCCGCCCGCTGCCTGGTCTTCCTCGTGAGTCGTTGTGAGGCAGGGTTCTTTGTGATGATATGTGTAACGGATCGTATAGTCGGAGAGGCAAAAGGGCGCTCTATTGATCGCTATGAACGAGGACTATAAGCTAGAGAGGGAAAGAAAGCAAGAAAGAGAAAGACTGCGGGTCTCTGCTGGTTTTGACCATACGGCTGGTCCTTCTGTGTGCCAAGCCGTAGTCCTATGTGTGGATCGCTCGTTTCAGTATAACACGTGACCCAGCAGAGACGATGATTGACGCGATCCTCACAATATGCACATACCATCAGCGTATCCAGTCACCAGTCTCGCACTATGCATCATGGACAAATGATTGACAGAGAACAGAGAGTTGCCCCTAATGCTGACGGAGGTCTAGCTGGATTTCCAAGCTGACGACTGAATGGTATCAGTTGTAGGTCTGATGAATTGATAACTGTTACGGGAACACATTGCCTGGTACATACTCAGCAGCAAAGTGAGCGAACACACCTTCAGCGGGATGTACTACGAAACTGTACACGAAAAAATTGACTCAACCGTACTCCGTACGCCATGAGCCTACGGCTGGCTATTACTCCGTACAAACAAAATTGGCCCGGGCCGCGATGATAATCGATTTAACCGAAATCTCGTCCACTTGAGAAGACGAGGGGTACCTAGCTTCAACTCCCTTGACGGCGAATTCTGCAGTGGCGAACGAAGCATCAGCCATCGATGCTGAGTAGAGAGAACGCAAGTTGCGATCGAAACATGACTCAATCGAGCCCTTACTCCGTACTTTCTTTTCAATTTCCGTCAAACTCACATAGATTCGCGTCGCGTGATGCATCAGCCTTCAAGCAGTCAGTCATTGACGAGCACTGCATTCGCTTCATCTTTTGTTTTTGATTCTTTAGGTCTTTGCGTAGGACTTTTCGGCAAAATGTGACAATTCTGTTGAGACAACAGGTAACTAGTCTGCCGAAATTTGCACGTGCAAATGTCTAGGTATGTACATACCTCCTGGTACATACCTACCTACACGATATCGGATATACCCCTACACGATTGGTTGATGGGATCCCACGACGCCATGGAAACTCCGTGGTCGAACTACAGAACAGATGCTACGGAATGCTTTTCGGATTACAATTATAGCCTGCTTCAAGCAGATGATGCTGAGTCATCTCGCCTGGAGGTATCTCTGAGCAGCCAATCTCACCATTGAATCTCGTCATACATTCGAACTTGCCCTCACATTGTGGTCCAATTGGTGTTAGTTCGCAGACACATCGCCAAACGAATCTGGCCACCGGTCTGGTACATTCGGGTGGTTGGAACACACGAGGCGACCAGAAAGTTACCCATCGTTGGGCAGCAAAAAACAATCTTGACAAATCTGGAACATAGTGCTTATTACATGGGCCCTACTCGGAGTCAAGTTCCAGTTGGTCAGCTTTGCGCAATCCCTGAATCTATCTCTAGATCCCCCGCGTGAGGACATAGGCCGAGCCGCGCTGGTTCGACTTACTTCATACATACATACCTAAATGATAGATGCTTCACCAAAAGCGGCAGCTGAAACTCCGGCCATGCCATGTACATACAAAGCTTAAGCACGGTTCAATGCTGCGCAATCAAAACGGCTCTTACTTACGGCGTAAGAGAATCCCAAGAGCACACCAGAAGTTTTGCACCGCCTTGAAATCGCCAGCTCGGATATTTTGTTTTGCGTAAGAGGAGGATACGAGCGGCTGGCGAAGACACCAATCGACGTCCAAATAGCTTGCCGGTCGATGCGCAGAACCCCGGCTGCCTCTGGAGATGTTGACTACCTACATACCTCTTTTTTTTTTTTTTTTTTGGACCGTATAATGAAATCATACCTCGTCAATGGATGAAGTCATATGAAGATGAACATGTGCCATGTGGTTCACGTCCAAATGGCGAATCGGCTGAGCCTGCGCGGGTAAAACTTGTGCATGACAGGCTAAACTGGACTTAAACAACGAGCTGTCAATTGCACCGCAGACATGAATTTTGTCGTCATTTATTATGGCGCGACCACTTTCATATCCACCGGACTGACCACATGAGCGTGTACGGAGTAGATGAGCTGAGTATGTCTGGTATCGCATCATCACCACCAACCATATATGCTGCAGAAATACATTGTACAGCGTGGGTCTGGGTCGGACAGGTCACGGTGGCCTAGTTATAGCGAGCTTGGACATGGGAACCATGTATGATGTGAGCGCGAAACGGTCATGAGACCAGCAAGACCAGCAAGGCCAGCAAGGCCAGCAAGGCCAGCAAGGCCAGCAAGGCGCACCGTACCTAAACTCGCCGGCAGCGAACGATAATAGCCCAACTGAAGATACAATGGAACTTGTCGCACTGAAGACTTCAACGATACCTCTTGGAACGAGAATTTTCCGCATGGCCAGCTGACGCAACTCTTTCCCGTCCTCAGCAAGCACGGCTGGAACGATCTAAGCCCTTAACTTATTGAGATGAAGTTCGGGCTAGGTACACAAGACTGGCAGCCCCCCCCCCCCCCCTTCTGTGATGGCAAATGGGTCTGCCCTTCGGCCCTTCGGCTACCTATGCAGAACAGATGGAACAACGAGGCGCATGATTTCCCGGGGAGCGGAACGTTGTAGAATAAGCATGAAAGCTGCTGGGGGGATGCTTCGCACTCCGCGCAACGGGGAAGCACCCTTGTGCCGAAAGCAGCTTCGGTAAATAGTCAATCGCCTTGTCTGCCGCCGGCGAACTACGAGTTACGAATTCAAGCCGGGCTTTGGTGCCAGGGGTCTGAGTATAAATACTGCCAAGATTGCGTCGAACGTCCTTCTACATCCGCATTGTGAGGCACAAAGCAAGTAGGTAAAACCCTCTTCCCGCCCCCCCCCCAAAAAAAAGAGAAAAAAAAAAACCATGTTTATGGAATGTAGAGGCCCAAAAGAAAAGACCAGTGTCCAGTGTGCACTGCGGGGCAAATTTGTCTGCTTCAACAATCATCTATTTCCGTTACATGAACTAACCACGCGAAACTGCACTGAAAATGGACGCTGCTCTTTGGATGCAGATTTCCGCAACCTGAGCCTAGCATGCCCAGCATCAGCTCCTCTCTAGATCCTAGTCACTGCGTCTGCTCATTACTATACACGACTCTGGCGAGCCACTCTACCGCTCGCTTAGCCTCCACTTCAATATCCTGACTATCGTACCTTCTCCGCTAGTTCGGGCCCGAAAATCCCCACGGCATCTGCTGGCGATTATTCGGCCTTGGCTGATATTCCGAGAAACGACCTAACACAGAGATGCGAGTCCGATGGTGAGGCGCAGAGGCGTGTCAGACGAAACATGTTGCGGCACCAACTGTGCATTCTACAGCGTCAGATTGATAGGCGACTACACCCGGGCCGGAAAGGCCTGGGCTCCTCGCGTCGTCCGCGTGTCGTGCAGCCCCGGCCTGGAAAGGTGAAGATGTGCCGAAAGAAATGACGAAGATGGCGGGAGAGGCAAGAATTGTCGGTCGTTCGGGAAGAGTGCGACGCCAACGCTGATCCAATTGTTCCAGGTATACGTAAGCAGCCGGTGCTTCGGTTCCGACGAGCATGAACCCTTTTTCAATGTTGCAGCGGCGCCACCGCGTTCCAGGTAGACCCCAACAGCTCCAATCACTGTCAATACCACACAGCTCTCCCCGCCCAGCACAGCGCCGTTGGTTTGTAAAAATCATCGCTTGATAATTGTGACTGCGAGAAACGTTAGCAGAGCCGCGTAACTGTGCCAAGGGCCGTTCAAGTTGTCAAATGTCACAGAGGAGCTGCAGCGCAGAAAGAGGTAGCAATTTGGGGGGACCGCCGTCCAGCAAGTTTCTTCCAACCCCGTGAAGCTTTCTCCCCCGCCAGGATGCATGCAAATCATGGTTGTTTGGGTTCATGTGAATGATGGTATCATGATGAAATAGGAGTTGACAAAGGTGCACTCACCAACATCCTCATCATCGAGTTCGTGCGACAAGCCAACGCGTTGTGGCTGATGTTTGACAGACTTGCCGTACACGATAGCTGTCTTGAACTGTTCCACAATGGTCCGGTGGATTGCGTTGCACTGATTTGCACACGACTTGTCAGTTTTTGTGTCCTTTTATCTCGCGTTTTGGTTTTCAACGTATTTGACATCCCTGTCTTCTTCTCTCCTATTCGTGTTGTATTGAAGAGTCGACCGAGGAAAGCTTGCCAGGTATAACGACAAGAGAAAGAAGGGAAAGAAAAGGGGGGCGGGGTGGCGCGTTGTGCGACGAAAAAAGAATAACGTACAAAGTCTTCAACTGTAGATCGATTGGAACGCAAGACCACAGGCGCGGAATAGTCGGGCGCCCGGCCTTTGGGTTTGGTGTAGACGCGCTTGAGGTTGAGTTGCTCCCACATGGCCTCCATCAACTCGTCCATATTCCAGCCATGTTCAGAGCTGATGGGCACGGAGTGGGGAATCCGGTACAGCAGGTCGAGCTCTTCAATGCTGATGGAGTCGATCTTGTTCAGGCAGTACACGACGGGGATATAACTGCGTGGCAAGCATCGTCAGCGGTCGATTTACAGACCACAATCGCGCATGGGTGGGAGGGAGGATGAGGGTGGACGAGAGCCAGGCGGCTCGCCTAGAACTTACGCTCTGCTCTTTGCTTCCAGAATATCAATCAAATCATCCACAGTCGCATCGCAGCGGATAGTAATATCCGCCGAATTGATCTTATACTCGCTCATGACGGCCTTGATCTCATCATTGTCAATATGAGAGAGGGGAACAGTATGCGAGATGTTCAGACCGCCCTTGTCCTTCTTCTTGAACGTGATATTGGGCGGCTGCTTGTTGATTCGGATCCCGAAGCCCTCGAGTTCGGACTCAATGACGCGCTTGTCTGTGAGGGGCTTATTGACGTCGAGGACAATGAAGATGAGATGGCAGGTCTTGGCCACGGCAATGACTTGTCGGCCTCGGCCACGGCCGTCTTTGGCGCCCTCGATGATACCGGGTAAATCGATGATTTGAAGCGGTGCGCCTGATGGAGAAGAGAGGTTAGATGTATCAACGAGAAATGTTCGGCAATTTTCAGGACAAATGGTACGCATTGGATTCAATTCCCAAAAGGGAGCACGGAGATGCAATCGTCCCGCAGCAGCATTTCCCTTTTTCGCCTTCCTGACCGCAATCTTCGTCTCCGACCACATTTTCTGCCCGATCACGGCCTTCTGTCCGACAGTCTTCCTCTTCCTCGGACCAACCTTCCCACCAGTGTCCATTATAAAGAGAGGAAAAAAGATCACTCACCATTGTAAACCACCTGCCCTGGCACAGACGTCAACGTCGTAAACTCATACGCCGCCGCCTCAGAATGCTGCCCCGTCAAACGACTCATGAGCGTACTTTTCCCCACAGACGGGAACCCTATAAACCCTATACTCGCGACACCCGTTCTCGCGACATCAAAGCCTGCGCCGCCGCCACCACCGCTGCTACTCGGGGTGAGGAGCTCGCGCTTCAGCTTGGCGAGCTTAGCTTTGAGTTGGCCGAGATGGAAGGACGTGGCTTTGTTTTTTTGCGTCCGGGCCATCTATGGTGGGGGTTGCCGCACAAGGGACGTGGTCAGATATATTGAAACTGAAATCGGGGAAATCGGGGGGGGGGGGGAGGAGGGGGACGATAAAGTTGGGGGGAAGAGGGCCATCTTTTTTGGATTGTTTCTTGGAGGTATTTCTGGGTAGATACGCCGATTGACCGACGCTTGATCATTCTCCTCGTCTTCGCCTTGTTGTGTGTGTCGTCGATAATACATAGTCTCCGGGATGATATGCTAGCATAATACGCACCTCGGACTCAATCTCCTTGATCTATTCCTCGCACAGGTTAGCAAACTCGACAATGTCTCTCACTCGTAGTACATAACCGCTGTGCACCGCTCTGCGACTCTCCGCGTCTCTCTGCGCCTCTCTGCGCTATGAACCCCTCAGGCAAAACAATCCAAACAAATAACGAACCTTTTCCACCGTCGTCGACATGTTGATTATGAGAGTCTCTTCGCCGAGCCAGCGCTCTCAATATGTATTCTGTTCTTTCGTGCTTGAACTGTCGCGCGTTCTAAACCCCCGTAGAAGTAAGAGTGGGCAGGCCGTCCGATCTTTTACTTCGTAGGACTTTATGCTCGATGTATGGGTTTCGTCGGTTCGGGGATCGGGAGGACCTGTTTGAGGTAGTGTAGATGGCGAGTCGAGTAAGTTGGATGTTGCAATGTGGTCGAGGTCGAGGTCAGAGGTATGTATGGGATTGATTTGTGGTGTGGTGTGGTGTGATGTGATGTGGTGGGCTGGTGGAGTAAATTTTTCTCTCGGCGACGCGCAAAGCGGCGTTGAAGTTCCGAGTGGGTGCGTGGGCGGGTGATGTCAGGTTTGGGTCTTTTTCAGAGTTGACTCCAACAAACCATTGCGTATGTACTGAGTATGTACTCCGTACCTCAGAACTTATTATGTACTGATAACCAGTGCGTGCATACAGCGCGAGACTTGATTGATAGACTCGATGACATTGGTACGTAGTCACAGTATATACAGCTGGCAGCAACAATCGACAAAGACACCCCGCTCAAAGAACCCACACAAGATGAATATGCTGCCATCGGAAGTAGGGTTTTTACAGGCATTCCCTATCCATCAGGTTCATCGTCAAGTTCATCATCATACAGTCAGCCGAGTACAAAAAAATAGGTATCTCGCTCAGAAAACGACAAGATATCAATAATAACGCCTCAGCTTATGCTTCCTCCCTTTACCCCATTCCTGACACGCCCGGCCCGCGCCCCCACGTTTCCTCCTGTATTCCCCCTCATTCTCTATAACGTCCACTTCGCTATCCTGAGCCTCCTAGTGGCAAGCCCCGAGCCGGTGTTTTCCTTCAAAAGGCAAAGATCCAAGAAAATTGAGCGTGACAACTCGAAAAAAGCACAACGCATACGCCCAGATCCCCACACCTGTAACCCGTTGAGAACGTCTCCACATCGTGTCTAGTCATTGTTGATTCAACTTGAGCCACAGACGAAGAAAAGAAAAAGCAGACCCTCGACTCCCCAATTCTGTTTCCTGTCCACTTTCCATGCTTGGAAGTGGTGAAATGTATCGCACCGCAGCAGCTTACTGTTTACTGGAAGCCTATATCTGCTTGAAACAAGACGAGGCCCAAATGTGGGCAAGAGGAGACGAAGTGTTAATCCAGAGAAAAAAGTACGTTTTGGGAGTGATAGTAGTAGAAGCGGTAGTAGAGGTAGTAGTAGGTAGAGTAGTAGTGATAATAGTATATTGAGAATGGCAACTCTGTGTAGTCGAATGTTGATACTAAATTTAGCGTCATACGCTCCTGCAGTCCGTCGGCTTGACTCGGGGCGACAGCTTGGTTGGATAAGGCCAGTATGCTGCTATGCTATGCTTGTATGGGATCATACACCACAGTATTAGCCCGACTCAAGAAAAACCTGAAATGTCGTTTGCCTGAGCCCCGTTTGTACGATCATGCTCTTCATTCACAGATTCTGTCGTCGGTGTCGTGGAGTCCTGCGGCAGATTCGGCGATGAAATGTCGCCATTGGTCAGAGATGGTGTTCGCACACCCTTGACCAAGTGCTCGAGGCCCTGCTCCATACAGATCCGTACATAATCAGGATCCTCGGGAAACACCTGTATGATGCCTCGGCGCGGAACGCGGGGTTCTGGAAAAGGGCTGCTGCTTATTTGACAGGTGCTTGGCAGCTCTTCACCAACAAAGGCTCCGTGGAGGAAGTATTTGCGACGAGGCGCAAATCCGTGGAATCGATCCACACCCGGATCTTGCTTCCATTTGCACGTAGGCTGCCATCCTGGAACTTGTGCCTCACTTTCCAGCAATTCGCGATATTCCACCGTCAACTTGATGTTGCGAAGGTGGGGAATATTGGGCACAGTATAGAGAAAATCGGATAACTTAGACACACAAGTTAGTCCCCATGAGGTCAGAATCATCACCGTTCTGGCGTGCGCTCAAGACGAACCTTCACAAAGAACATATCCAGGGCCTCGAACCTCCCCCACCCGGCCCTGATCAACTGCTGCCTGGTATGGAAATCACACTCGGACGGATCAATGTCGTCACCGTAGCAGCCAGGAAGTTGACGGCCAAGGTCCCACAGCTTCTCTGACAACAAGCAGTATCTCGGCCACTCTGTTCGCCAGAGAGTAATTTTTCCGAGGTGCGAAACGGGGGCGCGCTCCCAGGCAGTGTCTAAAACCATATTAGTTATAGTCTTATCTAAACGAAATCATTTTCATGGGGAGTTTTTTTTTTTTTTTTTTTTTTTTTGAAAAAAGGACAACGCAGGAAAGCACGCTGTTATTTGCACATACATCTTGACAGATCCAAGTCTTTCTCTCCCAGAAGTAAAGCGACATGGGTGTTGAGAACCCACTGCTCGCGGCCTTCTGGTGTGCCCGTAAACGCTGGCCGTATCGTGTCGTATCGTACGCCGAGTATGGTTTTGAACTTCTCAGCAACCACTGTCGTCTTTGGGCTAGGACATTTGACAAGCCACCGAAGGAGCGGAGGAAGCTTATCCAGTTGAGCGCGTTCTTGTTCTTCGCGAATGCGGTTCAGCTCAGCTTCTCGTGCCGCGCGTTTGCGTTCCAATTCTTCTCGGTGGGCACGGTCACGGCGCTCGCGCTCCATTCTGTCCTCCTCCTCCCGTTGACGATGCGCCTCTTCCGCTGCTTCGCGTTGCAACTGTTCTATACGCTGGCGTTCTTGTTCCTCGTGCTTTTTCCGCTCTTCGTCCTCACGTCGCATTTGCTCCTCTTCCTCCTGTCTCTTCTTCTTCGCGTTCTCCTCTTCTATCCTTTTCTTCTCCTCTTGTATTCTTTTTCTCTCCTCTTCTTCCTTTCTCTTCAGCTCTTCTTCTTCCTTTCTCTTCTTCTCCTCCTCCACAGCCAGTTTTTCAATCTCCTCCTGCTGAGACGCATCACGAAGTTCTTGCTCCTTCTCCTTTTCCTTCTCCTTCCGCTTCTTCGCTTCCGCTTCGTGTACGCGCATTCTGCTTTCTTCCACTCTACGAGCCTCTTCCAGCTTCTCTCTCTTCTTCATCAACTTTTCCGCTTCGGCACGCCTTCGATCTTCCTCCTCCTCCTTTGCTTTGGCGAGTGCTTCTTGCTCCGCGACCAACTTTCTTGCCCTGACTGCTTCGAGCTTGGCTCTGTCTTCATGTAGACTGGTCTCCGCCGAATTTTCGGGAAGAAGATCAGGCATAGGGATGTCAACATCCTCGTCCTTGACATGAATCGACTTTTCCCCGTGTGGGGCCGAGAGGACAGTTTTGATCTCTGAGTCACGTATTGGATTCTCATCTCGCTCTTTCTGGTTCAACGTATTGATGGGTCTGACAGAATCGTCTCGAGATGAAGCGGGCTTGCGCTGCCGATTGTCGTCTAGTGTTATACGTCTGGCCCTACTTTCATGGCCGTCTACATCCAGGCGCCGCCTTTTGACGGGGACGTCATGACTTTTCTTGCCGGCGTCAGTCAGCCTCTCAGGTGTCAAGCTCGTTCGGTGTTTCCTCGACATTCCATCCCCCGAAGGCCGCCGGTCTTTTGTTTCGTCACGCCTGAGAGCCTTAGCTTTTTCAAGATGTTTTTCGAGCCGCCTTGCCTTCTCCGATAGGTCATCGGCCCCGCGGTTCTCCCGAGGGCTTGATGGTGGCTCCCTGTGCAAAGCGTAGCGCTTTTGTTTGTCACGTTCACCTCTCAATTCACCCTTCGACACCAATTTCCGCCTGGGCCTTGCTACTTCGCCGTCCGACGACATGCCAGCAATATCGGATTCGGTTCGTCGAGCTTTTGGTGCCTTGTGTGCGAGAGAAGGTGAGAGTTCACGATCAGAAATCCCGGAGGCTTCCTTTTTTGGTCTTGACACGAGGACCTTTCTCCGAAACTCTTCGTCCCCCCTGGTGTTGTGTATAGAATGCGAACCCCTTTTATCCCTTGAGCCGTCATGTTTTGATGACTTCTTCTTGTGCTCGCTTTCTCTAGAAGGACTAGAATGACGTTGTTTTATCGGCGGCTTGACGTCTTCCATCGCATCGACTCTCCGCGCCATCCTTTCTCGTTCACGACGACCACCGGGTGACTTGGTCTTCAGCATATCTTTGTGAGACCGCTTGTATTCGTCGTATGCATTCTTGAGCAGATGTTCCTCCTCTTTCCAATTGGTTCCTTGCCGTCTTCGAGCGATCTCGTAGTAGGTCTCTCCTTTAAAGCGCCGAGTGGGATCAAAGCCGTGCTGCTCCAAAAGCAATTCTACAACCTTAATGTTCTCTTGCCCGATCGCGGCGAGAATGGGTGTGGCGAATTCTGAAGGCAACGAGTTCACGGGGCCAGGATCAGCATTCGCACCGCCCAAGCCTAGCAGGAGCTGTATGACCAAATCGTGGCCTCCTCTGGCTGCGGCTACCATAGACTCTGGATCGTCGTAGCCCTCTTTGACCTGCAGTATGCGTGCGACAGTTTCTTCGTCGCCGCGACCAGCGGCTTGTCGGAGAGTCTTGTCGTCGAGGTGCATGTATAGTAAATCATTTCTGGTTTTCGTGGAGCGAACAGTCCCAGTCCTCCGACTTGTGCCGCCAGAGGCTGTTGCCGGCGAGTTCCGAGGGCTTTCAGGGGCGTGAGAGTCCCGCGCATCGAGGTAGTCCGTATGAGAATGCCGATCTTCAGACGTCCGCCGCCTTTCACCGGCTCGTTTCTTGGCTTTAAGCAGCGCCGCACGAATCTCCTCCGCGTTGTCGGTATCCTTGGTCACACGGTCAATAGGCTCCTCTCCGTTCACATTGGCTTTACGAGGGTTGACGCCAGCGTTGAGCAGAAGATTCACTACACCCAAGTGGCCATTATCGACAGCGTCGAGCAAAGGAGTGTCCTTATCGTAGTTGACACAGTCCAAGTTGCAGCCAGCGTCAATCAAGAGCTTCACAATGTCTTCGCAGCCATTGATTGCGGCTATCTGAAGCGGTGTGTTTCCGGCATAGTCAGCGACGTTTAAATCCTCTGGTCGTTCACGAAGCCGTTGCTTGGCGCCTTCGTATTCGCCGCGCGCGCACGCTCTGGCGAGCAGGGTCTGACCGTGAGCATCGAGGTGCTTCTTGTGAGGGCCCATCTTAGCTGGTGAGGCGTTGGTCTCCACTGAGGCGGGAGTAGTAAGGCTGCGCAACTTTGAGGTGCGAGGGTGAGGACTATCGTCGTTGGAAGAGTCGTCTGTCTGAAAGCTAGCAGAGTGAAGAGGGGGGGGTGGGCGTCGTTTCTTGCTGCCCAGGCCGTTGGAAGAGGTTAGCTGAGAGTGATGTTGATAAGATGTGCTCCTCCGATGTTGCCGCGGAGGAGGTGAAAGCGAAGCATCTCGTTTATGGTGTTTGTGGTGAGAGGTTCTAAAGTCCTTATGTTTGGCTCTATCAAGGCCGACACTTGTGGTGCGCGGCGGGCGGGCTTTGCGAAAGTCACCCTCGTCGTCGGACGCAAACTTGGAAGGGGGTCTGTGTTTATGCGACGGTAGTCGATGACCTGACTTTGACTTGTCTCGCAGAGTTGTCTTTGATGCCGGTCTATGCGCAGAAACTTCAGAATCGGATGGTGCTGTGTTGGCGGCATCCGACCGCCGCCTGTGAAGAAGGGAAGTGCGGTGATGATGTGGTGGAGAGGTCGGCGCAGAACTCAACCCACTAGACGCAGCGTCCTTGTGACGATTTCGATTGTTCTTATCGGCAGATGAACCGGCAGAGACGGAAAGACGCTTCTTGCTGGCATCCTCGCCTAGCCGAATGGCGGGCGCGGGAGCAGCACCCTTGTCACCATCATGATTGGCATTTGGATGTCCATTGGCTGTGCCCTTTCCTTTGAACCGATCTCCATCGCTCTCACTCTTGTCTTCCTGCCTCACTTTACGAATCTTGGAGGGAGAGTGGCCATCTTTTCCCGGGAGCACTATGGTTTCGGCGTCGGAATCGCGATCCTCGGGAGCGTCATCGAGACGTACGGTCGAGACGGGAGGATGGTCCATTGCGAGAGCGACGGGCTTGACCTTTGCATCGCGTAGAGAAGATGTCGCTGCTGCTGCCGACGGTGGTTTGGTTTTGCCGTCAGTCTCGGAGCTACGCTGGTGCTTTGGGGAAGCGTCAGCAGGCCTCGTCTGATCCGAGTCAGCAGCATTCTGCGCATCCATGGCATTCATCTACAAAAAGATCGGGTGAATAGAACCATCCTGGATTCTGGAAGAGTTGCCGGCAGAGACTGGCCGTGACTAAGACGATGAGTCAAGCGACCAAAGATCGGCGCGTCTCGCTAGGTAATGCCGAAAGAAAGCCGTGAGAGGAGAGAGAAGAGCGGTGATGTTCGTGCAGATCCGTGCAGGTTCGTGCAGATTGTTGCAGCCCCTGTCGAGGACTTTGCTGAACGGACGCGTGGCAGGTCGGCTAAACGGCACAGAAAACACGGCGTTGACTGGAGTCACGGACCGGTAAGGATGCTATCGTGATGTTGTTCTGGGCCAGTGGTGAATAGCAGTTGCCAGCTAAGTAAGGATGAGCGTTCGAGGGGATGGAGCCCTCCACAGACGAGGGCAGAACGAAGGATATGGGCTGAGAGAGATGTACAATGAAGGCTGACGATGATGGTTTGCTGGAAGACTGCGGCGTCGATGGGTTGTGACAAGGGAAAGAAGACGGGCCGGGATGGAGGAGAAGACGAAGAAGCGAAACGGCCATGAATTGGTGGTGCTGCAGCCTGCACGGACACGGACGCGGCCACGGAGCAGGCCTGGCCATACAGCAAGCAGCGGGTCCAGAGGTCCAGCGCGTGCCAGGACAGGCCGGGACAGGCGGGTCGTCGCATCATAGCATGGAACCCTCCAAACGTCTGCGTGCTAACGTCGAGCCGATATGGAGAGAGAGCGTGAGCCGAGCTTGCCGGAGAGAGAGAACTTGGAGGTAAGACCACGCAAGCCAGAGAGAAGGAGCGACATACCTACTCCGTAGTATTCGCTCTTTCCCGCGTCACTATAATGTTGGGTCTCCTCCGAACGCCGCAAACAGGGCCAACAAACCGTCGACCAGCCACGAATCGGCAGGTGTGGAGGCTCGAGACCGGCGTCTGATTGGACAGCAGGGATCAAGTTCGTTCGAGTGCGGAATCGCTGCAGCCCTCAGGCTGCCAGGCAAATATCCCCCGCGCACCAACCGGGAATTCTGAACGCGTCGGCAGTTATTATTCGTCACCTGCCCCCGTCATTGGGAGACTTTGGGAGTCTTTAGGGAGCCCCTTGGTTTCTCCTGCATTGACGCCTCCTTGTTCCTCCGCTTCCTGCACCTTCTAAGTTCTCCGAGTCCGCGTTCGCTCTTCACTTTGCAGTCCAGCAGGTTTCATCCCGTCAACCCATCAACATTAAACAAACCGGCACCATTTTCGCCATCCTGCAGGCCCCTCCCTACATCAAGCCTGCCGCTCCTCGTCCTCCTCGTCCTTCTCATCCCCTCCGTCCTCTGTCTTATGACATTCGTTTTCACTTACATACACCCTCTCCGCCTCAAGTCCGTCGTCTTATCACCGAGCACCACAGCAACGCAGTCCTGCCTGCAAGGTGATGCGCATCCACGGATGATACGAGCGAGACATCGTACACCACAGAATGAGGAGTGGCACAGCACACTTCAGACTCGACTCAAGTAACGCATCGTTCCCATACGCACCTACTTTAGCAACGTACCAGGAAGGTAGGTGATCAGTCTCGATCGGACGGCCCTGTCACCGGCCGTATACGCATCGCACCAGCTACTATACAACCATTGGCGGCTAGATTTACGCCGCGCAGAGTTCGCAACACCAACTACTTGGCATAGCTGGGGCTCTGGAAGTCGCTCTGCGCCAGCTCACCCCCCGTCGTGCGGCTCTGAGGCTTGGCAATCTGACAGTCAGTCATGGCGCTCCTTATGTCGGAGCACTCACTAGTGTGAGACTACTCCCAGGTGCCTTTCGGTGCATGGACACGAGGCAGGCGTTCAGCATTCATCACGGAAGGAACCATCCGTTCGATCATTCAAGTCCGCGGCCAGTGACGGTACCGCGGAGGCCTCCATCGATGCGACCCCGGGATCAGTGGTTGGGTCTTGCTCAGTTTGTTTCAGTTCTCCCGCTCGGCTGATAATAATGATCGCCCAGTTCGCAGCACGCCTTCTCGGCACACCTCCATCTCCGACCTTTTCTTCTCTCACCCATGACAGCCATCGACGCCTTCTCGCTGCCGTCCGACCTTGAACAGGCTCGAATAAAAGGCTTGTCATCGACTGCGTACTACATCCCGAACTTCATTAGTTTAGAGGAGGAGCAGCTCATACTCGGTAAAGTGCGTCCTCACCCATCCGATTGCTCCTCGCCCTGCCCCCAGTGTTTCTTTGGTGCAACGCATGTCGTCTCCCGAGTTGATTCGCTTTACACGTAGTCGACAGGCTTCTTGTTGACAGGCCCCTTTAGATTGCAGCTGCTCCAAAGCCAAGATGGAAACAACTTACACATCGCAGGCTACAAACATGGCCGTCTGATCTTGTACAGGATAGATTACTCGATGCACCGCTCCCCGCCTGGCTCGAGGATCCAGTCGTGTCTCGACTTCTGTCCCTTCCAACCGCTGCCAACACTCCAATCCCGAGCTCTGCGTCCGACGCCGCGATTGTCTCGAGCCATATATTCTCCCAAAGTCCGCATCAACGACCCAACCACGTTTTGATCAACGAATACCCTCGGGGGGTTGGCATCATGCCCCATAAGTTAAGTACTCGACCGATACTTCCGTAGAGAAACGCCCTTGGTGAGAAAAAGCTCATCCCTTGTAGGATGGCACTGCGTACTGGCCTGTTGTGTGTACCGTCAGTCTGGGATCCAGTCTATGTCTGAACTTGCATCGAAGCAAAGAAGATGGTGCTTTAGATGCAGTGCCTGCTTGGAGGATCCTTCAAGAGCCTCGTAGCCTCCTCATTACTACAGACACTCTGTATACAGATTACCTGCATGGGATCGCCGATATCGAGGAAGACGTAAACTTGTCCGCTGATAGCATAGCAAACTGGTCGCTCCTCCGAGATGCCCACCTGTTCGCCGACGGCTGTAATTCCCGAGAAACACGGACCAGCTTAACCTATCGAGACGTACTCAAGGTTTCCAAAATAGGGAGCAAGCTCAACAGGTTTCTCAAAAGATAGGCAGCGCAAGAGTTGTGCTGAGACACGGGCTTGGTTTTGGATCAAGACCATTTCGGTTCCCGAATGACGCGGCGCCTATCCATCAGAATATGCCTGGAATCATCCTCGACTTATCAGCCACCTTGTCGGCTCCGAATTTGCCGGCATACCACTGCTTGGTGCCCGAGGCCGTAGCTCCCAGATTGACCACAACAAGCACCAAACCACAAAGAATAGACGTGTTGAAGAAGTTCCCAGGCGGGGCTGCCATGACTGATATGGCCAAGTAGATGATACACTCACACGTATAGTGTGGGCAGACAATATACTTGAAAACCCCTTCATCAGGCAGCGTGTACTTTTTCAAGCTGGCCAAGTATCTGTGACACTCATTCTGTTTCAGCCACGCAGCCAAAAATACGGCCAGCGTCCATGGCACTCGAGTTGTCCACAGCATAGTAGGTTTCGGTGAATACCACGATTTGATGATGTCGCCTGTTGGTCATTAGCCCTCTTGCCAGCAGGCCACGGTTCTGTTTCGAAGATCTTCCTTCATTGGGAACCTTGCTCCTCACTGCGGACCATTTCTAAACGCAGAGAAACGCAACGTTCGACGACGAAGGGAATGATGATGAAGAGGAGAGGGGCAGACAATTCAGAGACAGTAATGAATATAGATAACAAACGACTCACCAGATCCCTCTACCCACACCGCAACACTCATGACCGTATAAAACAACAGCCCCAACACCCAATGCATAAACCACATGGGCGTCCTACCCGGCCTAGTCACCCAAAAACACTCCAATAACCTCCTAGACCCCTGCGCCGCCATCATAGCCCACGCAAGAAACACGCGCCCCAGTTCCGTAGACGGACTTTGTGGCTCCTGTTGCTGCTGCTGCCTCTCAACCAAAACCCCCATGACAGAGCCACGAGTTAGAAACTGCCATGCCCAGAAAACAGAGAGACCCGTCGAAACTAGATAGAAGTGCCAGAACCACGCATGCGGAACTTGTCCATATGAAGTCGCCAGCCCTACTATTCTCACGAGCAGAAATTTGAGTCTACTTCTGCTGCGCTGCTGTTTCTGCCGCCCATCTCGTCGGGCCCCATAGTCCATTACTATACTGCGCGCATCGCCAGGGAGGAGGATCTGCAGGGATAGAATCGCTATGGCTGCGAAAAGGAAGATGGATTGGCAGATTGTGGAGGGGGATGTGAAGATGTGGGATGCCGTTGAGGAGGCTATTGCGAGGAGCTTGTGTACCATTCTGAGATGAGGATAGGATGTGACGGCTTTCCCTGCGCCAGGTAACGGCGTTGATGGGAGTACTTAGCAGACTGAAGGGGGTCGGTTGGATGCACGAGCAGGATCTCCCGAGGAAGTAGTTTGTTTCTCGGCCTCGGGCGTTGTTGATGGCGTCGTGGACGATGGTAGTAAGTAAGTAGGTAAATGAGGCCGATTCTCCCGGCGGGGGATAAGATGAGTGGTGCTTGAGAAAAAGAGTGAAAGGGGGGCGCGAAAGAGGCCTAAGGATTGAAATCTGAGTTCTGCGCAGATGTACTGCGAATTGGAAATGGTTCCAGGATTGATGCACAAGATTGCGATGCAGGAGGAATAAATGCATTGTGCTGGAGTGGTGAGGGGAGCCGAAGTAAGCGAATAGATTATATGTATGTACATAGATAGATAGATACACCTACCCTACAATATTTTTCTTATCAGACGGCGAATAGTTTTACTCTCACAATGTCTGGGGTTGCGTTGTTCGAGATCCGTGGAGAGTGATACATAGTGATGGTGGATGTGAATTGCCTTTCTATCTATGGCTCTTTCGGATAAATTTATTGGTATTCTTGACGATTTAGTCAAGTTTGATAACAAACTACATCGAGCGTTATTCGGGGCGGGATGTCGCGAACATTGTATATCAAGTATACGAGAACGAGAGCCTAGTATTGATGAGGTGCCAGGACTAAGCAGATTGATAATATAAGTTGGGCTCCGTAAACGGCAGTATGAATATTGTGTTGTAATTCCATTGAAATAGAGGGGCGCTGTGTGTCCTTGAGCTGGGGACGGTGTGGGTGAATTTACAAGCAGGTGCGCTTCATTCCTAGTGCTTGGGTCACGATATTATCAGATCATGTTCCACAGGTCATGGTACTGAAAAATTCATGCGGAGTGTCTCGCGTACAAGTCTGATCTATTCAGCTGAATATGACACTAGTAATCCAAAAAGAGAAAAGGGAAGTAGTAAGGGAAGACGAAGAAATAGAAGAAGAAGAAGAAGAAGAAGAAGAAGATAGAAGTAAGCAAGGCCTGGAAAGCAAGCAAAAAGCCTTGCTCCGAATCTCGTCAACTGACTAGGACCAAATCAGTAAGAAGTATGTACATATTCTCGTGGAATGAAAGAAGAAAACACAACGTCCCTCAGAAAAAAATGAGAAAAGAAAACCCCCTCACTCAGCAGCCGTCATACCGGTTGCACATCCGCCCAAAATTCTTCCACTGATTCACAGCCACGCAATCCTTGTACTGAGCCTCACAACGCGCGCGAGCCCAGTCAGGCTTATTGCCTCCACGGCCCCAGCACTGAGGGCTATCAGATCCAGTTCCGAGCCACGTGCCCGCGAAGCCGTATCCAGCCACAGCACAAGTCTGAGAACCGGCAGAGACTCCTCCCCGGGCACTACCTCTCCAGCCGCCGCCCCAGCCGCCTCCCCAGCCGCCTCCCCAACCGCCTCCCCAACCGCCTCCCCAACCGCCTCCCCAACCGCCTCCCCAGCCGCCGCCACCGCCGCCGCCCCAACCGCCTCCCCAAAAGAACTTCTTGACGGCCTCATCACCGGAGCCTTCGGAGCGCTTGTTGTAGTTGTTCCCTGAGCCGACGGTTTGGCAACCTCTGCTATAGGTGGCGAGACAAGCGTCGTACTGTTCCTTGCATGCCGTAACGCATACATTGGGCCACTCACGCCAGGAGAAGCCGTGATATTGTCGGAAATCGGGCTCTCCGTAGTACTTGTAAGGCTTTTGCTGGAACTCTTCCGCGCGGTCGTTGCAGCCGACAATAGGCAGGGGGATGCCGCCGACGGGCTTGCCGAGGCCATAGCCGTACCTGACGTTAGTGGGCTGAACGCAAAGGTTGACAGGCTCAAGAGGGCAAGTGAGGGCCGGCGGGAGGGGAACTGGCTTGGGAGTGCGGTCGCAGGGATAGGCACTGGTGGTTGTGGTAGGATGGTAAGCAGGCGGCTTGGCGATACCGCCGTGCGCTTTGGTCCAGCAGTTGGACTTGTTGCAGCCGTAGCCAGGACATTCGGTTTGGCAGTGGTCGTTCAGGTACTGGCACCATTGCTTGAACTTGAAGCACTCGAGAGATCCGGGCCAGCCAGCGTATCTGAAGCAGGAGCTGACCTGCTTGTCACACGTTCTTTTGGCCACGGTGCAGCCGAGTTTGTCCTGCCATGATGGCAAGGATGGTGCGCACCAGTTGCCGGCTTGCCACTCGCACCTGGGAGGTACAGTCACAGTGGCGGTACACAAGCTGGCGGTCTTGGTTGTAGTCTCATCACAATCG
Organism: Claviceps monticola; assembly: GCA_018360055.1. Classification (NCBI taxonomy): domain Eukaryota; kingdom Fungi; phylum Ascomycota; class Sordariomycetes; order Hypocreales; family Clavicipitaceae; genus Claviceps; species Claviceps monticola. The sequence continues at coordinate 115,415 of SRPP01000010.1, forward strand.
AAAGTGGGAGTAGGCTGTCTACTAGTTATGAAAGTGGGCGCAGTAGAAAATTCTAGAGGAATAGATGTAGCACTGTAGATGAAAGTCGTAGTAGTGCTCTCGATGAACGTGGACGTAGTACTGTCGATGGACGTGGTGGTACTCTCGATGGACGTGGTACTCTCGATGGACGTGGTACTCTCGATGGACGTGGTACTCTCGATGGACGTGGTACTCTCGATGAACGTGGACGTAGTACTGTCGATGGATGTGGTGGTACTCTCGATGGACGTGGTGGTGCTCTCGATGGACGTGGTGGTGCTCTCGATGGACGTGGTAGTAGTACTGGTACTGGACGTCGTGGTGGTAGTGCTGTCGATAGTTGAGGTACTTGCAACGGTGGCAGTCGTGTAAGACGTAGTAGTTGTTTTAATCAGCTCCGTACTCGTGCTAGAGGCTTGGGTTGTCGTGTCGATAGAAACAAGTGTGGAAGTATATAAGGGCTCGGTGGTCGCAGTCATGGACAGTGTAGCACTCGCCCCAGGCCGTTGACCGCATGGCTCCAGATCCAGGAGGTCCTTTGCAAGCCACAAGGTCAACCGAGATTTGCCTCCACACTTGGTGTTTGAGCCGTCGAGGCAGTCAGAGTTGCATTGAGAAATATCAACCTTGGCGCTGTCTTTTGCGAGACTAACGCCGCAATAGCACTCGCTGCCGTATTCGATTCCAGCATAGGGGAAGTTCTTCTTCTTGCAAGCAGCTAGACATGACTTAGGGGTGCAAATAATGCCACCAAGGTCCATGGGGTAGTTCAGAGCGCGGCCCTTGCTAGAGTCATCGGTGTAGCATCCCAGAGACTTGTATGCGTCCACAGATACGTTCTCCTCATTGGGTACAGTGGTGTCGTGCCAGATGGATAGTGTGCTGTCGCCACCACATTTCTGCGTCTTATCTCCACTGCAGGGCAAAGAGCACTTGGCATCGGAGAGTTGGAAACCGTCGATAGTAGTACCACAGTAACAGACGCCGTAGTATTCCAGTCCAGCGTAACGATAACCATTGCCTAGAGGGATTCTGTGTTAGTGTGTTCCATCCTTTGGAGACATGCCGAACACTCTGCATAAAAGCCCACAACTTGGTATAGCTGGGACAAAACTAAAGAATAGAAACGTTCAAGATCTTATGGGCACCAAGATTACGTACCTTTGCATTCAGCCGTACACTTGTCCACTGTCATGTTACCAGAGCCGAGGCTGGAACGGAAGACGAGAGCACTGCCACTTTTGCCGTCGTGGAAACATCCCGAGTAAACGAATGGCCTGAACGGCTCCGTGCAGGCAGGCAGCTCAGGAGTGGTAGTAGTACTCTCCGTGGGCGTAGTGGTAGTGGTACTCTCGATGGATGTAGTAGTAGTACTGGTACTGGACGTCGTGGTGGTAGTGCTGTCGATAGTTGAAGTACTTGCAACGGTGGCAGTCGTGTAAGGTGTAGTAGTTGTGTCAATCAGCTCCGTACTCGTGCTAGAGGCTTGGGTTGTCGTGTCGATAGAAACAAGTGTGGAAGTATATAAGGGCTCGGTGGTCGCAGTCATGGACAGTGTAGCACTCGCCCCAGGCCGTTGACCGCATGGCTCCCGAGCCAGGAGGTCCTTTGCAAGCCACAAGGTCAACCGAGATTTGCCTCCACAATTGGTGTTTGAGCCGTCAAGGCAGCCAGAGTTGCATTGAGAAATATCAACCTTGGCGCTGTCTTTTGCGAGATTCACGCCACAATAGCACTCAGTGCCGTATTCGATTCCAGTATAGGGGAAGTTCTTCTTCTTGCAAGCAGCTAGACATGACTTAGGGGTGCAAATAATGCCACCAAGGTCCATGGGGTAGTCTAGAGCGCGGTCCTTGCTGGAGTCATCGGTGTAGCATCCCAGAGACTCGTAGGCGTCCACAGATATGTTCTCGGAACTGGGGAAAGTAGTATCCTGCCAGATGGATAGTGTGCTGTCACCACCGCACCTCTGCGTCTTATCTCCACTGCAGGGCAAAGAGCACTTGGACTCGTCGATTTGGGCACCGTCGATAGTAGTACCGCAGAAGCAGACACCGTAGTATTCCAGCCCAGCGTAACGGAAACCGTTGCCTAGGGGAACCCTGTGTTAGTGTGTTGCATCCTTTGGAGATCCTTTGGAGACATGCCGAACACTCTGCATAAAAGCCCACAACTTGGTATAGCTGGGACAAAACTGAAGAGTAGAAACGTTCAGGATCCACTGGCACCAAGATAACGTACCTTTGCATTCAGCCGTACACTTTTCCACTGTCATGTTACCAGAGTTGAGGCTGGAACGGAAAATGAGAGCATTACCGCCTCTGCCCTCTTGGAAACATCCCAAGTAACTGAATGGCTTGAACGGCTCCGTGCAGGGGGGAAGCTCAGTATTCCACGCATGAGCCAACGGAAGGACGGCCATGGCCACAGCGACCAGGACAGACCTTGAGAAGGCCATGTTGATGGAAAAAAGAATCGAGCAGAAGAAGGAACGGTGAGTTGGAAAGACGACAGCGCCTTCCAGAGAATATCAAGGGCTGATGGACAGACTTGGCGTTAAAGAAAGGTCGTCAAGCCTCCAATGGATGCCAACAGTCAGCGACTCTATATATAATTTTATAGATGCATCAATCTTGACGCACTCGACAAGGATCCCTTGGAGCGTCAGAAATTTCTGATGCAGACGCACGCAATCTAGTCAAAGCCGATGCCACCATCATCTTGATCCACTGACGACAATAGCGCGGAGATGGTGAACAGATGGTCACCGTGTTGCAGCGCTTTTGCGATTTAGATGCTTGTGGGTCCGTCCAGTCTTTTACCCCTGCGCTAGATGACGAGCTTTGGTACATAGCAGGACATGACCAGATACTAGATGGGTTATCCTAGGTAGGCCAGTCCAACTGTCGGGACTCGGGATGCCTTGCGGGTTTCCAGAGAAAAAGGAAGGGGAGGGGAGTGGGCGTAAGAAACGATGTATATTTCCCAGGATGTCCAGAACGGATGTCTTAAGCCGGACCGCACATCTTAGCAGTATCCGCAGTAAAATTGAGGCCATCATCACTTGCAAAACAAGTTCATCTACGTAGACCATTTTTCAGAGTATAAGCGATGTGTAAGAACAAAGACAAAAGGCAGAATCATAAGCAGACATACAAGTAACTGTGTCAATATAGATACTGACGATAACGTACCAGGTGGTTAAATTCCGGGACCCGTCCACTTGTTGTGCTTGAAGAGGTGTATGCTAGTCGAACTACATACATAGAAGTTCGGTACATAGCTGTGAGGTGCTGTGATGTGCCGTACAAGTGCAGACATTGAAGTACATAGGAAGAGAGTATAGCGCGGACTAATCTGGGCCCTGAAGCCGAGCTGTAGTCGAAAAAACAGGCCACTCTGCAAGTCAAGGTGGAAGAAGGCAGTTTACAGTGAACGCCACTGGCAGAGGGAGAAACAGATGTAGAACAGACCCGTCGTCGTACATGGCTCTAGTGAGAATGTGTGGGCCAAGGTTGAATCGGCAGATGCAGGAGCGTGCGAGGCAGGGACAGAGAGTACATAAACACGAGAAATCTGCAAAACTGGTGCAGAGTTAGTCCTGGAGGTGAGCATGCGGAGAAGAAAACGGTCGATGTGGTTGAAGGCCGAGATGGTTGATGTTGAAGTTCAGGAGCCGCAAACCGGTGCCGCCAAGCCGCCAAGCCGTACGGCCCCGCTCACACCTGCAGGCCAATAGCCTTGCTGTACCTGCTTACACAAGCCGAGGTCCTACCTAGATACCTATGTATGTACTCTGTATATACTCGCCCTATAGGTACTTTTGCTGAAGGAAACGAGACGTCGCAGGCGGCAGCACACGTCTTGGAAGCCTTCTTGAACTCAGCCCAACAAAAAAGTGAATACAATGCCTACACTCATCATTCATGACACGTCTACGCCAAGTCTATGTACGCAAATCATTTCCTCAAAAAACTCGGCCAAGGGTGACGCCTCTCAGCCTACATGCCCGCTATATATTATTAGATAGGCATGGGCCGAAGTCTACTGTCTGTCAATGGGCAACTCGTGTTATCCCCGGCGTCGTGCCGCTCATGGTAACCCCAGAGCAGCATCACCGGCAATCATTTCATCAGCTCTCCGCCTTACCCAGCCAAGTCCGGGCCGATGATCCCAGTCTAGCAACCCTAGGCGTACCGCTGAGCCGCTCCCCCTGGCCCCAAATTTCTCGACAGTGTCCCGGCTCTGGTCATGGCGGCCATCTAGGTACATATGCATCGACGACGATGCAAGAAGAAGAAAACTGTGTATGGTCACGAGAGATGTTGGGCGACGAGTGATTCGAACGAATCAACACACGATGGCCAGCACAAGCACAAGCCTGCGCGGGGCTTTCAACTGGCGATATCCCTTTGACACAATCTCTGCTACTGTCGCCGTATCATTGGAAGCAACCCGACTATGTATATGACACTAGCCTCAGCCCCCTGTCACATTGTCATCGAATGACTACCGACGATTGTGTCTGACGATGCAAGTGCAATCTCGCTGGGCCGTCGGCGCTTCCGCGGATTTTCTGTAAGGCACGTCGTTGAAGAGATACTATGCCGCTGCCGGCACGTGTTATCAGCATCTTATCATAATCGCCCGGGCTCCTGGAAATAGCAACTAGTTCAAGACAAAGACTAGACTTGGCGTTGCTTGTTAGCTCTCATGCACATCAGACGGCTCCCATTCAAGTCACATACATATCATTATTAGCTGCGTTCAATCGTAATCTCCAATAGGAAGCTGAAGAAGTACCCAAGCTAGAGTCTCTTCGCTCTGTATATTCTTTTCATGAGCACGGCCAGGAAGACCCTAACGCGCCGTCAAGTTGGTCTAGACGTCACGAAACGCCACCTCCGGATGAATGGCATGGATTGCTGACTTCAGTAGTTCGTTCTGCGGTTCTAGTTGAGCCTAACGGACCCGCGGATACACCTGATCCTCTTTCCGTCTTTTCTTTTTCCTTTCTTTCACTACTCTTTCTTTTCGCCTCCGCACCAATGTAAGTCACAACTATCCAGGTGACTCCAAAAACAAGAATCACAATCATCACGTTGAATTGGACCAATAATTCCATCACCTATGTAGTGTAAAACTTTCCACCGTGCTTTAGCTATCATCTCTCCAGGGTGGGCTTACAAGTTGCAACACGGTCTGATATGTCGCCGTCACCTGTCTCGGCTCTCTTGCACCACGGGCAAGCTACTGCGGGCTGCTGCAGGCTTGACGTGAACAACTACCTACGTATGTTTGTTTCTCCATGTTTCTCCCATGTTTATTCATCTGTAATTCTCTTCTCCGCCGTCGCGCGTGACTACAGAGCATCTTAACTCTCAATGTGTGTGTGTGTGTGTGTGTGTGTGTCAATATGATCCCGGACTCTGGGCCACAATGTCTCAGTAGATATGTAGGGACGGTGGGATCAAAACAGACAAAGTTGCCGATCATGCGCAAACAACCGCGGAAAAGAGACGCACCATAACGTAAATTACCATCCACATGCGGAATCTATATCGTATGCTGCCGAGGCTTGTGGTCAATCAAATGCAAGGCACGAAACCGTGGGTCTATCCCACCAGAAGAAAAACGACGTCAGTCAAAGCATGATCCTTTTTTCTTTCTTGTTGCCCTCTTCTCTTGCATCTCTTCTTCAACAATCGCCACCTGTCCGTGGCACCACGTATCTCCAGAGCAGAATCATATCAAATCGCTCCAAGCTAGGTAAGAAACATTGACTCCAGCCTGCGCGAAGACATGTTAGACACAGTGACACACAAAACCAGGACACTGAGACTTTCAACCCCGCCCCCGTCCATCGCTCGTGATCTGCTCAAAATAAAAAAGCAACCCCCCCCCGCGGATACTGTACATATATAGAAGTGCATGCAAATACCCGCAGAATGAAAGCACATGTCTTGCCAAGGAAAATAATAGCGTACATAGCTTAAGTTCTACATCCTGTAGCAAGATGCGACGAGTGTTTCCTCAGTGGGAAATCGTCCGATTGGCCAAAAGACCCTTTGGCATGAGGGCCCTTCGGCTCAGTGCCGTCGAATTCACGTAGAGGGTAGGCCTGATAATGGAATATGAACATGAGTGCGAGCGTCTTGCGTTCTTCCGGCCAAACTGTTTCTGTGTGTATGATGTGTGACATTCTCTAAGAGTGCTCTAACAGGTCCTCACTCACAGTGTAGCTCACGCACAAGCAGAAACAGTTGTCTTTACTTTTCTGGCGTACACCTCAATGTCAGGTAAAACTAAAGATATGCGTCGTAGTACATACGTATCTATGTGCGCAAAGCTCAAGTCCTCTACAATGTACGTAGTACCGCGAGTCCCGTACGAAGGTTCGTCCTTCAAATTCTAAGAACCATGTTGCAGCATAACGACTCTATGCGAGGTTTCCATCCGATGCGAATCTCATCTCATCGTAGCATGCAGCACGGGACACCCACAGCGATGCGATGCATAGCATGAGCGTGGGGTGGCGCATGTGATGTGCTTCTTCACGAGTTGCAGGCTCACAGGCTCCCGGCTTTTTCTTCTAATGCCTTTCCATGTCATTTGCAAACTTGAATAGACATTACTCCATGTACTCCGTAAAACAAAAAAACAAAAATAAAGGAAAAACAAGACACGGAGAAAAAGTTTGCCGAGACAACGCAAGGGATGATAAATCTTACGCGAGGACCTGGAGGGATGAACAAAGTGGCGAAAACACGGATTTAGGTACGGAGCACTACAAACTTGATGAATTACACAATGTGTGCTAGACTTCGTGTTCGAAAAGCCAGAGAAAATTACATCCTGGTGGTAGATGCCCTGCCAAAATACATGCGAGGTTGTTCTGCTACTTGCGGCGTCAAGATACACTGCACGTCTCTCCGTTGGCCACTTTCTCTCTGGGGTGATTCAGAAAACGAGAGACAGCTTCAGCAAGGAGAAACGGAAAGAAACAAAAAAAAAAAACAGAAACGTGAAAAAGACGCCAGACGTAAATACAACGAAATTGCGCCACTGCCGCAGCCCAGCTTCATAGACCAGTGCAAGTTGTCGACCTCCCGTCCACTACTCCGTTGAATTTGCTAGACCTGCCGTCCCACTCCCACCAGTCCATATCCTTATCGTTCATGACATACAACGTTCTAGGCCTTCACAAGCTCGTCCTGGCCTTGGAGTCTCTTACGCCTCCTGTTCATGCACCCACCATCTACCTCTTGTGAGGTGGGACCCATTTGTTACCGGTGGGGCGCGATGGCAAAGTTTCACGCTCCTTGTCCGCAGCCGCGGGAGCAGCTCGGCTGTTCTCGCCGCCGTTGGAGCCAGTGCGATCCAAAGGAGCGCCGCGTAGAGATCCGACACCTCTCGAGGCAGCAGGAGGCAAGGCGCTCTCTGCTGTTGAAGGCGTGGCAGCACCTCCAGCCTTGGCAGCCTCACGTTCACGCCAGCTGGGCTTGTTGCCAGATCCGGCGAGGGCCAGACGAGGCGGGCCAGAACCTGCTGAAGGTGCATCGTTGGAGTCGGTACGCTCGATAGGAGGGGGAAGTGAGCGAGGAGGTGGGGTGCCGCTGTTGGCGTCCCTGGTAGCCTCACTTTGTCGCCACTTGCCACTTCCAATGACGGGAGGTTTGCGGCCCTCAAGAGTTTCTGTTCTCGTCGGCACAAAGGCCTTCTCCTTTTCTGCTTTGCGACGAGCAAGTGCTTCCTCTTCGCGGCGTTGCTGAAGCGCGGCCTTCTCCAACATTTCTTGGCGCTCCTTGTCTCGCTGCTCCTTGTGCTTGGCCAGCTCGGCCCTCCTGGCCTCATCACGTAGACGCTGCTCCTCCTTCTCGCGAGCAGCACGCTCTTCGGCTTCCTGAAGCTCGCGCTCCTTCTCTTCGCGCTCACGCTTCTCGCGAAGCTTGCGATCGCGAATCTCCTTCTTGCGTGCAGCGATTTGCTTCTCCAACTCTCGCTCAGCGTCTCTGCGGCGCTTCTCAAACTCATCACGGCGTCTCTCGTGCAAAGAGCTTCTGAATTCCTCGTAGACTGACACAAGACGGGTAAGACGGTGCTTGAGTTCAACGCTCTCCGTGTGCTTCTCCTCGGCCTCCTTGAGCGTCTTGACCCTGAGCTTTTCGTAGATGGCACGATCCTGATCGGTCTGTTTGGCGTAATCCTCGCTGAGCTTCTTGACTTCCTCCTTACGGAAGGCACGCTCCAAGTGATCGAATCGCTTTCCAGTAATTCGGACCTTCTCGTTGACGTCGTTCTTCTCTCGCTCCAGCTGAGCAAGCTTCATGGCACGAAGGCGGTTGGTGTCAAGATTGTCCAAGTCGTCAAGATCAATATCCAGAGCTTGCTTCTTGCTACCAAGTTCGAGTTCGGCAATCTGCTTCTTGAGCTCTTCTTTGCGGACTCGGTCACGCTCGGCCTGCATGCGCTTGGCCTCACGCTCCTTTTGCTCAGCAGCCAGTCTCTTATCCTCGGCCTCCTGAAGCGCTTGCTCTCGAAGGCGCTTCTGGCGAGCATTTTCTTTTTCGCGGCGGGCTTGAAGCTCGGAGGCTTCATCCTTGCGCTTCTGAATAATTTCCTTGCGAGCAAGAGTCTCGATGCGTTCTTGCTCGGCACCGGCGCTGGCACGCTGCAGAGCAGCTTGCCTGTCATCCTGGAGCTGTTTGTTATAGCTCGGGTCAATGTAGTGACACGTCATGTACAGAGAGCGAGCCAGACGAGTGAGCTGGGAGCGGACGATCTCGGAAGGAGTGCTCTGAAGTCGCTGCACAGTTCCGGTCTCTGACTCGGCAGATCCGGCAGCAGTTCCAGCCTTGGAGGAGGAGAAGACATCGTTGTCGAAGCTGAGAACACCAGTAGCATGATCCAAGCGAATGGCCAGATCGCCTTTCTTGTTACCGTTCATGATAAACTTCTCAATGGTGGCACGGCTGACTTGGTAAGGCTCCGGGAAGAGTGCCAGGCTCTCCACAAAAGACACATCCACTGTCTCGTAAACCTGCGACAGCTGCTGGAAAAGGCGCGTAAGGATGACTTGCTGAAGAGGCATGATGTATCGTTCCATTTCAGCATCTTCGCCAATCTTGGTCAAGATGGGAGAAATCTTCTGGCAAATGGAAAGAGGGTGGAAGTCAACCTCCAAGATGTTGTAGAGATCTCGGATCTCGGGACGGGCGCGCTGAAGCAGAGACTTGGACAGCGCGTCGCGGAAGAGTCTGTTACGGGTGGGAGCCTGGGTCATGCCGAGCAGGTGAGTGAGACGAGAATTCTTGTTCTTTCTGGCTTCGTCAAAGTCAATCATAGCACCGCGAGAGCGGGACGTGCTGATGACAGGGATAGCCAAAGCGGACAAGAGAACAAATGACGCCGCCTTTTGCAGATCCGCATCAGAAGCAGGAGGGTTGTCAGCCTTCTTGCCCTGTCCACTGGCAACCAGGACAGAGGACTGTCGAAGAAGAGAGTAGTATCTGGACCAGGCAGCAGCGTGGAACAGGTAGTTTTCGCCGACGAGGAAAATTCGGGTCAACTTTTCGTAGTAGTTGGCCATCATGACGTTCTTGGGAGGACGCTTGGACAGGCTGAGCAGAGTGTGAATGTCTTCGACACTTCGGAAGGCCTCCTGCCACAGCTCAAGTTCCACAGCTACGTTGAGCTGCTGGAAACGAGTCTCCAGATGACGCTGCAGGGTGTCTGGGTCGCTCAAGTTGATGGCATGCATCTGCGTGGAGTACTTGGCAGCAGTCTGGACGTGGTTGCGAAGCAGTTCGCAAAGACGACGGAACTCGGTCTTTCGGGTGTACTTGAGACAGAAGTCGAAGGCTTGCAAGGCCGTGCTCTGGTAGAGAATCTCAAGACGAGCATTGTTGCGCAGAATGTCAAGGACGGTGCGGTAGGCCTCCCAAAGAAACTTGAGCCAAGGAGTGACAATGGCACGGTCGGTACGGTCGCGGGACTGTTCGCCAGACACAGTGGCAAGGAGGATCGATTCGGGCGTCTCGGTCGCTTCCAAATCATCGATGCTGGACGTGGCAGTCGCTTCGATGGTTAACTGCACTTCATCGGCTTTCTGCTGGGCAGCCGTGACCTTCTCGACGGCCAACTCGATGAACTTCTTCAAGACTAGCTGTTCAAAACGTCAGCTCAGAGGGTTCCGACAAGACCATGTCCCATCCGTTTTATGCTTTTGAATTTCTTCCTCTTCCTCTGCTTCAACAGGATGATGACGTACCTCGATAGTAGCAATGTTGGTGTTCTGAGAAATATTCTTGTACTGGTACAAGGCATCTTTGGCAAGCTTGCCCTTCTTCTGCTCGACGGCCAACTCCACCAGCAGAACCATCACAGGCTCGAGCGACACGGCGGGAGCATTTCGGGAGCGCTTGCTAGTGACGTGCTCGTGAAGCAGGTTCAGGGCAGCAGGCGCCTGGTTGACGCCGATGAGCTCATGAGCGCGCTTGAGCACATTCTCGGGTTTTTGGTGCGGCGGAGGCGGCTATTGTTGAGGCGATGCTAGTTAGCGACAGGAAAGACTGGCAGATTCGGCTGTGGATTTGACACGGTCCTGGGGAGAGGGGTAAACAGTAAGGAGACGTGGCTAAAACCGTCTCCTGCCTCGTTTCTCAACGCACCATGCTGGGCAACTTCCTCCTTGGATCGACTTGGACAAAGAGAGGAGTTCAAAAGCTATGCGGAGCCGTCGCGAGCCAAAGTGCGTATGCGATGGGGCACTGAGGATTCGTGGTGATGGTGCAAGGCACTGCAACGAGGATTTTTCATTTTTCGTGTGCGGACGCTATCCGAGCAAGGCAACGGTATTTATGTCACGTGCATAGAGTGATTACTCATCCGCGCCAACGAGAACTCCAACTCTGTCCGTAGATTACAAGCCGAGAACGCGCAGTATGGACGACCCTTATGTTCTTACATTGTGCCTGTGTTCGAAACGTTTTCCTCGCTTTTGTTCACACCCGCGCTTGCTGTTTTTACCTCCTGTTACGTGACGAATTCTTTGTTGCAACTTGCACTACCAGGGCTGCCTGTCATGTGACATGATTTAGAGCTTTGCAGCTGTAGCCCGTAACGTCAAGTCCCCAGTTATTAGGCAAAACCGAAGAAATTGTGCGGCGACGCAATCTCGACAAGAACAAGCAGCAACGATGCGACAGATGCAACTATTTCTGGTTTGACTTGGACGTCGTTTCGTGTATCTGCAAGGGTTGCCGAGAGGCAGACACGATCTGCCGATATCCAGGGCGTGGACAACATGGACCGGGCATGCCCGAGCTGTGGTCGGCAGAGAATAAACTCGATTTGGGTATAGTTCCAGCCGACTTGCCTCAACTGGACCGGATTGAAGAGTGGTTCATCTCGCGAGTACACATTCACGGACAGATCTGGACCTACAGAGGCTCGCAGTATCGGTACAAGGGGCACGTCATCTCCTTCCTCAAGGATGTCGGCACAGTGTACGATACGCTGCCCCTGCTGCCATCAGAGCTCGATACATACAATTGTTGTCCGCCCACGCAACACAACGTCGGAGCCCGGCATGATACGGCAATTCAGATCGGCGTTCAGAGTACGCAGAGAGGCTATCGCCCAATTGTTGGACTGGCTTGTGCGGAACAACCCGCTGTACCGCAGTGTTGTTGTTGACTCCGCGCGTCTGCAGCAACTTCCTGTCGACGGAGACTTAGGCGACCAGCTGCCAACAATTGAAGCTGACGCTGTACAGGCTGAACAAGAAATGCGTGATGCCGCAGCCACAGACAATGACAGCACCCGACGGTGACAAACTCTGGGAGGGTGCGGCTGTGCCGCATCTCATGGCTCACCAGACGGATGTGGACGCGTTCAAGGAGCAGATTCTTCAAGGAACCGACGCGCCCGCAACGCAGTCGATCCCACTACGACCAGCCTCACCAAACATACCACTGCGTCCAGTGGGCCGCGAACAGTCCTCGGTGACATCACAAGACTCGCTGGGGGATGCATTCGATTCACAATCCACTGCATCGCCTCAACGCTCCCCAGCCGTCCCTTCTCCGAGCATTCAGTCTTCGGCCACCTCACAAGCCTCGCAAGCGGATGCCTACAATGGGTCACCAATTGCATCTCCTGCAGGGCAACCAGCCATGCGTATCCCGGGCATCCGACAGACGCCAATTGGTGAGCTCGGACAGAAGGAACCCTTGTTGGCGATGGCATTGCCGACTTTGTACCCCCACGGCACAGGAGACTATGTTGAAGCTTGCCGACGCACAGTGACTTCCAAGGAATGCATTCTGCGTGCTCTCAAGCTTTCCGATGGGCGGTTTGCCCAGCATCCAAAGTTCCGCCACGTTGTGTACAACATGTGGATTCGCACGCAGACACACAAGAGGAGTACGTTCTACCTCAAGAAGGATCAACGTGAGGACATCACCATTGAGAAGCTGAGGGAGATGTTCAACCCGGATTCCGAAGAGGCACAGGCTCTCCTGAAGTCGATCACGCGATACGCGGGCAACATGTTGGGCACTCGCCCGTACTGGCTAGGAAAGCGGAATGAGCTTGCGGTTATGGTCCGTGGACTTGGATGCCCATCGTTGTTCATGACTTTCTCCGCGGCCGACTTACACTGGGATTCGCTGGCAAAGTTGATACCCGACTACGAGGCCTGGGCGGCAGGAACCAATGAGCAGAAGATGAAGATCGCCGCCATTAACCTGAAGAATAACCCACATATCGCGGCTTACCATTTCATCAACAGGTTTCAGAGTTTTATGAAGGACGTAATCGCCAAGAAGCTCGATATCGTGGACTCCTGGTGGCGAGTTGAGTTCCAGGCACGCGGCAGTTCCCACGTTCACATGCTCCTCTGGCTACGTGACTGCCCAACTCTGGACGTCAAGGACGGCGACGCGGTTGCGGTTGCGGATGCGGAGAGAACATTCCTTGACTTCTTCAAGGACAAGGTGACTTCGTGGAACTACACTGTCAGCGTACCACCAGCTCAGGACACGAATCCGCTCATCCGTCATGGAGACTTCACGCGCCGCAATCTGTCAGCGATTTTGAACCGAGTACAGGTACACATGTGCACTGACAGCTACTGCCTGAGGACGGCTAACGCCAGGCCAGATCAGTTGAATGGAGAAAAGGTATGCATGTTTCACCTCCCCAAGAATGCACACTTCAAAGCTAATTGGAGACAAGCGTTGAGGATCCGCACCCACAACCGATGATTGTCCTTACTTGGAACCCCGCCTACGGTGTATATGACGGCCCGAGGAACGATCCGAGAATGAACCACTACAATCGTACGCTCAGTCTCGGATGGTTGGCCAATACGGACATCTCGCCGTGTACCTCAGGCAAGGACTTCAGTCCGGAACTTACGTACGTTGCGGTCTCTCGTGTCAGAAGTTTGGACGGCATTATGTTTGATTGCCCCTTCGACCTGCAAGACATCACAACGCCGCCCAACGCGGACCGGCTGGCTGACCTCGAGAGGCGCAGGAAAGATCAAGACGTGATGAATCTGGCCATGCGCATTGGTATGAACGAAGAGGTCACAAATTAGGGGATCGACAATGATGAGGAGCACGGTGACGCAAGCAGCGAGGACATCTACGGTGACGCTTAAGGAGGCTTTATAGCGAAGGCGGATGGGCACCACGTGGCAGATGACATATGTAGTTGGCTATAGAGCGTACGCTAGAATTGATTGAGCTGGTAAACGGAGGGAAGTCCATGGCTTCAGTTAGAGATCGATGATTGACAGTAACAGAGTTTGTGACAAGACGAGCGCAGCGAGGACAGCCCGCGGCGGCGCCCCCGGAGGGCCCCCGGAGGGTCGCCGAAGGCAAGGAGGGGGAAGTCTGAGCAGTGGACGGATAGATAGGTGACCACTGGCAGGTTTGTACGTAGGTGTGCAGTATGAGTATTGTTATTTCTACCACCCCATATTCTTATTCATACCACCTACCCCATTTTTGCCCCATATTTTCTTCGGCGGACTCAATTTTTTTCTCCCGCCCCGCA